>JAJOOF010001341.1:0-26130 GCA_029582545.1 Solanum lignicaule | reverse complement strand
GGGGGGGGCCCCCCACTTAGAGAGTAGATGCCTAACCTTTTTTTTTAAAATTTACTATGAAATTCAAAATCAAGTCAATCATGTGAGCTTATTTATGAAGTAATTTCAAATTATTTTAATGGAAGATGGCCTAAAATGCCCTTAAACTATGAGATATGGTACAATATTGCCCTCCATCCACCTAATGAGGATGATTCGTTAGACATAAGGGTATTTTTGAGTCAAAAAGTTAATGTCAGGGATATTTGGGGGCCCAAAGGTGGATGAAGGATAATTTTGTATCAATTCTAATAGCTCTTGGGGGAGGGGGGGGGGGGACGTAGAAAGTAGATGCCTAACTTTTTTTAATTTTAAATTTACTATGAAATATAAAATCAAGTCAATCATGTGAGCTTATATATTAAGTAATTTCAAATTATTTTAACGAAAAATGGCCTAAAATGCCCTTAAACTATGAGATTTGGTAGAATATTGCCCTCCATCCACCTAATGAGTATGATCCGTTAGATATAAGTATATTTTTGAGCCAAAAAGTTAATGTCAGGGGTATTTGGGGGCCCAAAGATGAATGAAGGGTAGTTTTGTACCAATTTTAATAGTTGAGGGGAATTTTATGCCCTTCTCTGATAATAATAAAAAGAAAGCTCTGTTGATTTGTTTATATGAGGACTTTTGACTGATGTAAACCTCTCTATTATTCTATGTTGCAAAACTTTTGAGTTTGTTGTTGTAACCTTATTCAACATGTTTATCTCAAGATATTTGAGTTGATTTTTATATATATATTTTTAAAAAGCTTTGGAGGAATTTTTTAGTCAAACACTAAATTTCATTATGTGTTTATATCAAACTAGGTCTTAAATTGGTCTAGTGAATAAATATTAAAATTATTATTAGTTTGTATTCTAATAGATTTTGTATACTTTCATTTTTCCCTCTACTTTTGAATGATGGTTGAATCTGTTCAATAAATTGAGTGTATTAAGTACATCAAAAATAGTGTACTGAAAATTTATTGAATATTTATTTAATTATTATACACTAGTTAATATGTCTTTCTTGCAGAATGTCTAGTAACATTACTTATTCATATAAGTACAAAATTAAATTGGTATAGTTTGTGCATGTACCCTTAGCTTTATTAATTACTTAGTAAAAATAGTTAATAATTTATTATACTATCTTAGTTTTACTTTGTAGTAAAAGCTTAATAGATATTTATTTCATTCTATTTGAAGATATGGATAATTCTCTAAACATATTATCGAAATATGAAGACATTTTTTTGATTGATTCTGGTATAACATATATGATTTCAAAAATGAGAAATATTTCTCTCATGCAAGTATGAGAAAAATAATTGTTACTACCATTTCTGGTAGTACTAATTTGGAGGAGAAATATAATTTATTTGCTGAAAATATATATACTCTAGTATGAATATATGTCAAAATTAATACCAACAACTATTGTTGTAATGATAAGTATTGTATTATTGTATTCACAGTTTCTGATAAAATTATGGACAATTTCAAAATTATTTTAGTATACTTGTTTTGTTAATATTATCTCAGTGATAAGGTTGTTTGGCTCTATCTCCTAGAGCGTTCAATAATGAACCTCACTATATGTTGACCTATTATATCATTGGTTGAGAATAAGATGATAGATTCAAATTCTATCACATCAAAAGGATAAAACGATGGATTTATGTCCAATTGCATAAAGAGGATAAGATATCTAGTTCAAGTCTTGGTGCATCGTGATAAAAGATATTGGATTCAAGTCCCATCAATTTATGACTCAGGACACTTTTATATGTATAAGACATTGGATTTATGTACCATTCAAGGAGGATTTTTATAAATATATTTGTACTAGTAAAATTACTCGCGTCTCGCGCGAGAATTTAATATCACATAATTTATAAAATAATACTTAAAACCTATCAGTCATTAAAACTAAAACACTATATTATATTACATACAAGATTATGTAGTCATGAACATTAATAATTTTATAATTTATCCTTTTGCTTCCAGGAAGTGTTTTATTATCATGTAATTTATAAAATAATACTTAAAACCTATTAGTCATTAAAACTAAAACACTAAATTATATTACATACAATATTACGTAGTCACGAACATTAATAATTTTATAATTTATCCTTTTTTTCTTTCAGGAAGTGTTACTATTTGACATTTTTGGGGAATCAAATGAACATCAACCTGAGATATTAAATTTTCTAATAAATAATCATTGTTGAAGGGATAAATAAATTTTAAAGACTGAAAAAAAGTGAACAAATATTCTAATTTTAATGTGTAGAAAGTTCAGCCCTACCCTTTGCTTTACATATATCATTTTAAAGTTCCACATTTAAATGTATCATAAGAAATTATTAAAATAAAAAGTTAAAGGAAGAATGTATCATATTGGATAGCAATTCAACTTATCATATATACTTGGAAGAGAAAAATATTAGACAAAATTATTTAGTTTGTTTGGGTGCTTTTTAAAAATCAGCATACCAGAGTCATGAAGCTCAATTTGGAACTACACTTCTATTCCAATCGCAGTGTCGAGAAACACTTGTGTAGTTATCTATGTCTTTGAGATTAAAAGAAACTTCAGTCAAGTCATATTCCTCTATAGGTCATCCGACACAACATCCTTGAATCCATATCAAAAGCTTATTAGTTCTTGTCTTCTTTTCTTGGTTCACTTCGCACATCAAGGTACGATAAGGTTTTTAAGGTCCTTATGTCCTTACAATGGCATACCAAATTTGAATTTTGTCTTCAAGAGATGGTAGTATAGATTTTTAAGGGATTTTTTTTATTGTACCTTCAACAATTGCAATAGAGAAAACTTGTGTGAATACTCAATTAACGTGTGTTATTTAATCTATACTAACAAATACTTATAACAATAACTTTGCAAAAACATAAACAACAAAGTTTAAAACATGTACTCAAAAACAACAATCAATAACATAAGCATAAATTAATGACCGTAAGAAAATACCAGGATCTGTAACAATAGAATGAAAACAGAAAGGAAAAAATCAAGCCCACTGAATGCACAATGTCTCCTTAATATAATTATTCCCCTCTAGTACTCGAGATTTAAAGGAATAAATCCTCTCAGGATGGAACGATTCTATTCACCAGTGTATTGATACAAAAATAATGGTGTGAGTGAGCAATTTAGGTTGCCTACTCACCTTCTTGGTTGTTGCTACATCAGAGAACGTTTATCAAAGATATACTGAGGGTTATTGTACATATGTGTCTCTTGTTATCTGCTCCCTTGATTTCACTATCAAGCTGAAGGCAGACATAGGTGTTCCAATGTCCTGTCCTGAATCTTATAAAAGCTTGGTGGGTAAGCTTAATTTTATAACTCACGCATTAGGTCTAACTTGTCCATTATTGTTCAACACCATATCCAGGAACTTCAAAAGTCCTATCATGTTCATATGAAATTCGTTTTGCATCTGCTTCGGTATCTTGAGGAAAATTCTGAGGTTGGTGCTTTTTTGTAACACACCCTACTTGTCTTTTTCTACTTATTGTGACAATGATTTCCTAGAACACTACAAGGTTTGTTTCTAGTTTTTGTGCTCTTATGAGTGATTCTCTCATTGGCTAGAAATCTAAGAAATTATCTGTTGTGTCTCTCTCTCTCTTATTCGATGAGGCTGAATATATGATTAACAAGATTATTGTTGAATTGGCTTGGATTGTGCGCCTGCTCTCACACATTGAGATTTTCTTTTCTACGCATATTGTTGTTTACAATGACAACTAAGACTCTATATATTCACATTGTGAAGAATTATGTTTTTCACGAGTGCACCAAACACATGAGCTAGATTGTCACTTCATTTAGACTTAACTTAGAAATGATTTGGTCGGTCTTCAGATCATGCCCCAAGTAGTTTTCAGCTGGCTGATATCTTCACCAAGCATCTCACTCAGTTAGTGCATCATTCTCTTCTATTTATGTTGAGAGTCTTACCCCCCTCCAATTTAATCGGGAGTGTTGAAATTCAAGCCTACTTCGGGGTTGCTCTTACATTGTTTTGTGGCCTAGCTATTTCATTATCTATTTGTATTATGGGTTTGAGTATCAAGTATGTAATAGGTAATTTATAACTTAGCTGAAGTCATTATGTATATCATGTAGTGATAGATTTAAAACAAACTATTCAGTTCATTTTATCATCAAGAGAAATAAATATACTTTCTTTATCACTAACTCTTCTTCACTTCGAACCCTAATCAAATGTAGAAGACATCCCACTGTACTTTCACTATGTTCACACTTTCTTTCTTATGTTGTGCAGATAAGAATTATTATGTTGGAGATGAATATAACATCATATTATATTATGTTTATAATTGAGGTTGTGTAGTGAAGAGAGAGTCGACAGAAAGAAAAATATTTTCATTTTCCAACAGTTCTATATTAAATGGAGTCGTTCTTTTGGTGGAGCTCTAAACTCTTTAATTAGTCATCCAATTATTATATCCTTAAAGGTCAAGTTCAGAATTATACTACTGGATCGGTGAAAATAATATTGTAATAGGCTTATATCTTCTTAAAGTGAGATATATATTCTTGATCTTAAACTAGTTGTCCAAAAAGAACTTCAAGAAGAAATTTCATATAATTCATCAACATAAACAACTAAGAGAATAATTGATTAGTTAAATTCTAGGGAAAAGGGTCAAAATTACCCCTGAACTTTGTTTTATTGGCTAACTTTACCTCTGCCGTTAAAAGCAAGTTATTTTTACCTCTACCTTCAATAAACTTAACAAATATATCCCTCCTTGGATGGAAAGCCCCAAATCATTTAAAATTATCTGATTTTACTTAAATTACCCAATTTTAACCCGATCCGACCCACTTAATAATATACCCAAAATTTCAACCATTTACCAGAAATCATCTTTGCTGCGTTCGCCATAAACCCTGTTTTCCTTTCCCTTTGATCAACTGATACTGCTCCAGTAACAGCCATGAGTGTGATTAAATAACCAAAACAAGTTAATATTACTGATGAAAAAAGTGCTTTAGGAAAAGTTTTTTTCGGGTTTTCAACTTCACCAACCAAAGTACTCACATTATCCCAAAAATTCAAATTTCAAAACAATGAATTGAAGAACATATTCCAATCCATCTTCACCCCTTTTTGCCCTAAACTGATCCACTATGGGGCTGAATCTTTGGAATCGCAATCAACGACATTATAATGAAAGGTGCAAGTGATACAATCCCAAGAACAACAACAACATAACCCACAATAGTTAATCCAGTATAATTCAAAAACGATAACAATAACGTAGATACCGAAATAGTCATATATCTCGGTAACCCAGAACTAAAAATTGGAAAAAGCTTCTCCATATAACTAATACACAAAATAGGAAAAAATGCAATGTTGATAACACCTCTCCGAGATCTCCTTCACCACCATCGTCGAAACCACCACCTCTCCCACTACTCTACCTCGTCCAAGTCAGCAGCCTTATCAAGAGTCAATTTCTTGCTTTCTAAGACCAAATCCCTTCTGTGTTTCCCAGAAAAAGTTAACTCGAGGAACAAGTGAATGAAACCTCGTACAAACTCCACAACAATCTTGTTGAAAATCAAGAGAAGAACTGGATAAGATTGATGGTTGAAGTGGTCAACAGGTTTTGGGTAGATTTGACCTCAGATCTAACTTTGAAAATCGGGTATATTATTAAGTGGGTCGGATCGGGTTAAAAGTGGGTAATTTAAGTAAAATTGGATAATTTAATTGATTTGGGGCTCTCCATCCAAGGAGGGGTATATTTGTTAAGTTTATTGACGGCAGAGGTAAAAATAACTTGCTTTTAACGGTAGGGATAAAATCAACTAATAAAACAAAGTTGAAGGGTAATTTTGACCCTTTTTCCTAAATTCTATCCAAAAAAAAAAAAGGAATAAGCATTTGTAGAGTGGAAATAGCCTCTAGAGCACAAGGTCTGGGACAGCTTGACATACCACTCTCTAGAACCTTGTTTCAAATCATATAGTGACTTCTGAGATGACAAATCAAAGGTGGAGAGTTTCCAAAAGAAGACGGACTAGTAGATAGTTTATGAGCAAACTTCAGGTAGACCTTCTCATCTAAACCACCATGAAAAAATTTATTAGTTACATCAAGTTGAAAAACAGGCAAGTCTTTCTTAATAGAAATAACAATGAGACTCTTAATAGTGAAAAATTTGACTACAAGAGAAAATCTCAATACAGTAAAATCTCATTAAATTAATACTCGGTTAATTAATAATCTTTCTAAAATAATAGTTTACTCCGATTTCAATTTGGGCCAATGGAAAAAATCACCAATTTCGATAAGATAATAAGATAATATATTTTCAGAAAACCCCTATATAAACATATGGTCCCATTGATATTATAAATTAATAATTTTTTAAAAGTACAAATATATCTAAGATAATTTAGTGAAATATGATTCTATTGTGTTCTTTTTTTTTGTTGAAATTTAAATCTGGTTGAAGCTCATCTCTAACTTTTCGTATTCCATCTAAAAGTTTCGGTGTTGTCTTTTGAAATTGCACCATAAAATTGTGAAAAGTTCTAAATGCGATAAGTGCTTCCTTATGCGTAACTGGTTCCAAATGTATTGTATCATCTTCAACTTTATCATCAACATTATTTTTTTCAATTGTATCCACAATTTCTTCTAAGCTTTGGACCTTTAAACATGTATCATTTTCACCCATCCAATAGGTTATTAACGTCCATTTTATTATGGTAACCAAGATCATTAATCATGACCTCAAGTTCATGAATGAAGTTTTCACAAGTGAGTTCATTTAAATTCTCTGAGATTTCATCCCTGACCAAATTTTACGGTATTGAAACACTCTTTAAATTAATAAATATTAATTTATCGATTAAATAATACCTCTATAAATTAATAATATTTTATGATTCCACTTATATTAATTTAGTGAGATTTTAGTGATATTTTCTCCTCATGAATCTGAATGTAATGTTGTAATAATAATTTTGTACTCTATCAATAAATTTGTGCTATCCCAGTGAATTAAAATAGAAGAAATTCATTTCTGAAAATATAATGTTTGAAGTACTGAATATTTAAACCAATTTGCTTTTTCACTAGAAAAATCTAAATTAACTAGTTCAACCTCTATGGTAGATTTAACAAATAATAATTTATGTTTTTGAATTTCAACAAATAACACCAAATGTGCTTATCTGCGTAAAAAATCTTTGAATCAATAAAATATTTTTATAAAACAAGTCATAAATTTTTGTACAGAGTAATGTTAACTGACTTGCTTATATATTGCCAAGTATTTTTACTTCATACATAAGATCATGTGTAGTACAATTAATTACATATATCATTTTTTTTATTAGACTATCATACTCCTTTATGATTTATCACATCATTTCTCTTCAATTAAGAATAGATAAGCACTTGAATAAAAATGAGTGGCAAGACACGTACCATCAACAAAATTGTACTGCACAATTTTTCTACATAATGTGATTGGTCAAAAAAAGAAATCTATTACGTGCTTTATTGTATTTCTTATTTCAAGAATCAAATTTATCTCACAAAATATTTCATGCCAAATGGCTACCTAACATGTACAGTAAAACCTCTCTAAATTAATATAGGTGGGACTATGAATTATTATTATTTTGTACAGGTATTATTTAAACGATAAATTAATATTTATTAATTTACAGAGTGTTTCGACACTGAAAAAATTGTCTAGGGATTAAATATCAAAGAATTTGAAAGAACCGACTTGTGAAAACGTCATTCATGAACTTGGGGTCATGATTAATGATTTCGATTTCCGCAATAAAATGAACGTTAATAACTTATTGGATAGGTGAAAATAATACATGTTCTGAGGTCCAAAGCTTAGAACAAATTGTAGATATCATTGGAAAAACAATGTTAATGATAAAGTTGAAGATGATACAATGCATGTGGAACCCGTTATGCGTAAGGAAACACTTGCATCTAGAACTCTTCACAATTTTATGGTGCAATTAGAAAATACAACACCGAAACTTTTGGATGCAATAAGAAAAGTTATAGATGAGCTTAAACTAGATTTAAATTTTAACAAAAAACATAACATAATAGAATCATATTTCACTTAATTTTCTTAGATATATTTGTACTTTTAAAGAATTATTAATTTATAATATTAATGAGACCATATATTTATATAAGAGTCCTCTGAATATATATTATCTTATTATCTTATCAAAATGAGTGATTTTTTCCGTTGGTCCAAGTCAGGACAAGAGGAAATTATTATCTTAGAGAGATTATTAATTAAACAAGTATTAATTTAGTGAGGTTTTACTTTATAGCTTTATTGATAAGACCTTCGTTATTGAACCAAAAATCTTTCAAGACTAATATATATATATATTAATACTCTTTTTTTGTTGTTGTAGCTTTAAAGCATTTTTATAAATGCAGAAATCTCATTTTTCATAATGAGTATTTTTCTCATTTTATTAAAACATGAATTTAAATATTAATTTATGTTCGTGAAAAGTAGTATATATCACTTTATTCATGAAAATATTAGGTAAAAAAAATTTCACCTTTCATCTGCTTGAGTTGAGTAAGTAAATATATACTTTAATCATCCATCTTTTATAGATATGTAGTGGGACAAATGCATAGATTTTCCTTTGAACTTGTTCCGAAAAGTCAGTTACACGCTTAAACTATCATGGTGACATATTACACACCTTTACTATTCAAAAATGAATTTATTACCACCCTGAAATGTGTAACACAACTCTCACATTATGTGGTGTATTACACTAGCTGCCACATCAGCGCCATGTCATAAATTATAATTTTTTTATTTTGTTTTCTTTATTAATTAACTTTTCTTTTATTAACTATATTTTACTCTAGTTAATCCCTAATTAATTATTTTAATTCTTTAATAATTATATCTTCTTCATCACTAAATCCCACTCATTTTCAATTCTCATTTCATCAGAAAATCATCTCCGGCCCCACTTCACTATTGATTTTGTTCTTCACCACCACTATATCGTCTTCAATTCTTCTTCTTCTTCTTTGTCACCCAACACCAAATATTACCACCACCATTATCAATATTGATTTTTTCTTCTTCACCACCTTCAATTACCTATTTTAATTTTTGCCACCCGCCACCCATTACCACCAAACCCAAAAATTGATTAACAATCAAAATTTCTTTAACAAAGTCAAAAAGATGAAAAAGATAGAAACAATCAATCGAAACTTTTCTAGATAAAATACAATTATTCACTCACAAATTTATGGGTATTAACCTAATTGTCAATAAAAAAAATTGTGCTTTTAGATTGTGATAAAAAAAATAAAGAAGAAGAAGAAGAAGAAGAATCATCTTTCTTTTTTGCCACGTCAGTTTTAGGGGTAAGAAAATTCACTTTTGAATAGTATAAGTGTGTAATAGGTTACTATGATAGTTTAAGGATGTAACTGACTTTTTGGGACAAATTTAAGGAGAAATTTATGTCTTTTCTTATATGTAGTGTGATAATGAAATTGAGTGATATTGAGTTCTCCTACCTTGATATCCATAAATGTTCAGACTCTAACAAAGTGAATTTTCTTAAAATTATCGATGAAATATTATAAATTACAGTTGAAAAATAAAATGAATATATACAAAGGCAGTTGTGCGGATATCTCATTTCTTTAAGGAGATTGAAGCTCATTGATATATTATCTTCACCGGTTAAACAATATAACTTTTGACTTATATACTCCGCAATACACCAACACAATAACATCATTTTATTCGAATAACTCCAAACTATTTGAACAGTTTAGAGTTGGCATGATATGATCCTACACCGTGGATGTGACTGACATTCGAGAATCATTGCTAGTCCCCAAGCGAACCCTTATCCTGGCTGACTACAAGCGGAAAACTAACTCAAGCATACACAAATATAAAATTAAAAGAAACGTTTAAGAACAATTTACTGAATCTCAAACTTTTCTGAATATATTGAGTATGAAACATAAGTTTCAAATAAAACATTTGAAACTGAAAGACTTCTCAAAACTGTCCATCTATGAATTTTCTACTGTATAAATATGAGTGTCGGGACAAGTTCTACGACACTTCAAAATGCTACTACTAACAACTCATAAAAATATGAGTCCTTCAGAAGCAAGGAGGCCTCACTAAAAAGCTGACTAGCGGATGAAGTGATCTCAATGAAACTCCTGTTGAGGATCCTAAGTACCTGAAGATGCAGGTCGAATAACATCAGTACATTAAATGTACGAGTATGTAATATAGTTGAGTAACAAATAACTGAGCTGGAAGTCTGAAGGTAACTCAATTGAAATATAGTATAAATCATGATGAAAAATAATTTAAGCTCTTACGGTAAGGATGCAATAATAGCGAATACTGAACTGAAATATATATATATATATATATATATATATATATAATTTACTTTACTTTAGTTTTCTTTACTTACTGGGGAGTTTCTCTAACCGACGACCATTGCTGTGAGCCTCGTAATGATGCAACGTCTCACTCACGCTGCCAGAACTATCCCATACCTTGCTAGGGTATGGAACAAACTCAACTCATAAATCCACTAGAAGTTCTGCTCAAAGGCAGTGAGGAGTCACCTGAAAGTCGATGTGATCCTAACCCACGCTGGTTACGTGGTTTATGGGAAATATGATTTGTCTAAAGTCTTTCCTGTATCGGTGCTTAACACACACACACATAACTCAAAGATCAAGTAAAAATACTCTCTGGTCTAGATAAGTTCTCAAAAAGGTCTTAATAAGATATAACTGCTCTGTACCCAATCTTTCTGAAATTCTGAAAAACTCTTTATACCTTTCTGAATATAGTACTCTCTTTTCAATATGAAAATAATATCCTCTTTAAGAGTAATAGAACTTCTCTTTATTTGACTGAAATTCTTATGAAAACTCTCTATACTTTTCTTAAATCAATACTTTCTTTCTCAATGTAAAAATAATACATTTGGGGTTGTTAACGTTTTCCCTAAAACTCTTCTCAAAATAATACTTTTAAAATATACTTTGACTAACTTTAAATTCCAAAATCAATGCATGGAAATAATCTAACAAAAGTTTTCAAAAAAAATCTCATTAATTAGGGTTCATGTGAAAATATAAGCATGAACAATAATCAAGGATCTCAATGAATAAATACCACAATCTCATAATTAGGAAATCAAACTTGAAATAATAACACAATTCGAATTTAGAAAAAATCATAGAACTTTGAATAAAAGCTAGATTTAACTCTTACTAACTAATTTAGATGTGGGGCGTGAGGACGAACTTAGTTCAACACTATAAATAGCCTAACATACATGGAAGAACAAAGTTCTTGAATAAGTTTGAAGAAGAGCTTGATTGGAAGCCTTGAAACCCTAACTTTTGTCTTCCTTGCAGTTTTCTTTTTGAGTTGGGGAGTTGAGAGAGTTGAATTAAAAGAAAATTGAGTACATTGTGGAATATATTCCCCTAATTGAAGTTAAAATTTCATGACTTGATTTTAGGAAAAGTGAAAAAAGACAAAACAAATCCCACTTAAAAAGTTGTTAAAAACCTTCCACGGGATCATCTACGGTCCGTGGTTGGATCTATGAACCGTAGTACTCATCCATGGAATTCATATTGAAGTTTAAGGCAAACAAGTTCTTTATACGGATCCAAAATATAGCCCGTAGAGGTTTCTACGACCCATAGATGGATCCGTAGGAATTGGACCCCAAAATTTGACTTTCAATACTTTTTCCACGAGTTGAAATTACGACCCATAGAAGGGTTTCGTAGTTCACTAACTCCAAAAACTCTATTGTGGTAGTTTTGGTAAAACAGTCATAATTTTTTACTCGGAACTTGAAATGAGCAAACTTGGTGGCGATGGAAAGAGGACTCGTAGACCTTCAATGTGACTGGATATGGTATACCTAATTCATTATGTAATAAGATAAATGATTGTTTGAAGTTGAACTAAGTAGAATCTTATATAAAAACTTAATTGGTAAGGAAGCTTTCAACTCAACTTTGTAATAGGGGATTCTAGTGGCCTTAATTCATATCTAAATCCATTTCTATACTAAAAAAAAAACCTTAACACCTAGGAACAATTGAAGAATCACTCTACATGACCTTATACACAAATGAAGAATAGTTTGGATCTTAGATTAGAAATTTTCATTGTGTTACAATATTTTTTTTGGTGAATGAAAACACTTTATTAATCACCTCAACCATATACATAATTCCAATAATTCTCTATCAACTATATCATATGACAAACCAACTAGGTAGGCCTACCATACAGTATCCATCTATATCAAAAGAAATTTATGCTATCCCCCCTAATGCGTTTGTATATTTATGTAGAGTCCGTTTATCCGGTCACTTTCTTGATTGTTCTCCTGCCATCCTTTCTGGTTATAGATTCTGTTATGACATGTAGTCTTGATCTTGTCCCCGAAATTACGTGGGTGAGGTACCCGCTTATTCCATAGTGCATCATTCCGTGTTCTTCATATGTGGTAAACCAATGTGGTTAGTACAATAAGTACAAATTCTTTGCTTTTCTTCCCTTGTGTTTTCCTTGTTAGTCTTCTCTACGTTCCTTTAGTTCTATGTTGCGTACATCTACTCCCAGCCATACAATTATTTCCTCCAAGCACTCCATTGAAAATAGACACTAGAAGTACTGGTGCTCTATGTTGGCTGAGAAAATATTAAACTTCCCTGCATTAGTACGCAAGTTTGATTAGTTTGTAAATGTCTACAAACCTCTCAGGAGCAGTAGAACTGGTTGATAATTCTCTTTAAAAAAATAGTGGCATATCATCTATGAAACAAAGATGGTTCAACTTTAACCTTTTGCATTTGGTATGATAGTCAAACCCCTGCATCAGCGCCACATTATTGAGTATTCTTGTGAAATACTCCATGCATATGACAAATAACATGGAGGGTAGCGTCCCCCTGCTTGAACTCTCGTCTACCCCTGATCATACCAAATAATCATCCATTTAAGGCTATAATATACTTTACTATGGATACACACTCCATTTTCCATTGGATAAATCTCTAGAGAAAAATAAGTGCATGCATCATCTCTTCAACAAATTCCCAATCAACTCAATCATATGCCCTCTTAAGATCTATCTTCATAAGAGAACTTTGCGTTGTTTGCTTCCATCTATATAGCCTTACTAAGTCCTGGAAAATCAAGATATTTTGCACAATAGATCTCTCTGAGATAAAATCACTCGGATTACCTGATAGCACCGCCGGTAGAATTTAATCTATAACACATAATTTTAGAGATGACCTTGTATACTGTGTTACAACAAGAGATAGGCATGTAGTCTCCAACAATCGTGGCATGGTTGCTTTTCTGTGTGAATGTTATCACTGTGTTATTCAACACTCTTAGCAATCTTCCGATTCTAAAGAATTCTAGTATTGCTTCTTTCAAATCCTTCACCACAATCGACCAACTATCTTTGAAAAATTGACTACTATAGCCATCAGGTCTTGGAGATTTGTTCCCTGCAATTGTTCAAAATGCCTGTTTAATCTCCACTTCTGTCATATCCTTTGTCAATTGTTCCCTTTGCTCATCATTGAGAATGGTCCCTTGCCTGACCAACTGACTGCATATGTGGGTTCTATTGTCTTTTCTTATGCCTAAGAGCCCTTCATAGTATCTTATGAAGGTTGTGCCTATTCCTTGTGGTTCGCTGAGTCTCCTTCCTTCTAATATTCAATGGTGAATATTTTTTTAGTGTTACTTCTAGCCTTCATCATGCTATTGTAACACCCCGTATGCAAAAGACCAAAATAGCTGCTTTTTTCAGACCTTCCAGGTGTCATCCACAAAAGTCCAACCACGGTCTGTGGTGTGGGCCACAGACCGTAGGTGGGTCCATGGATTGACTCCTCATGAAAGGTCTAGGCATGGACCATGATGGCACCTATGGACTGTAGGTGAGACCACGCCCGGTGGTCCAGTGGCCGTCGATGGCCAAAACTCTTTGAATCTAGTGACGGACCACAAGGACGGACCGTGGGTACATCGATGGTCTGTCGATCGGGGATCCGTGGTTCGTATCTGGACGGTTATTTTAGAGGCTTATGGGTCTTTTCCGGTTTCAATTAAATTGAAGTGGTATCGTTTTACCTAAGTCTAGGGCACATATATAAGTATTTTTAACTCCCGAAATCACCCATTCAAGTCATTCTCTGAAATCCCAAAAAGAAAACCCAAACTCTCTCTTAAATATTCTCTCTAGAAGGTAGAAGAAGAAGGAAAAGATTGAAGCTAGGTCAAGATCAGGTATCCCAATCTTCAATATTTTATGGGCATTGTGACTAAGGTATGATGGGTTTTTATCTATGGGATCCTTCCTCTCATGGAGTCCCCTAGAATTCCCCAATTTTGAAGTCTAAATCCCCAATTCTAGTTAGGGTTTCTTCCAATGTTGTGGGTTATGATGAATGTAGACCAATTGAGAGGATTATGATTGTTTATGATTGGATTGATAGGATTACATGTTTTTAGGATGAAATTTCATGTACCCATGAATATTTCATGATTCTAACCTAGAATTGACATAGTTGGGTAGAAACCATGAAGGGAAACTTTATGGGTTTAGATATCTCCTTATAGGATTGATGGATTATGATGTTAATTGCTTGATATTAAAGTGTAGATAATGATAATGAGATGTAGTGCTTTGAGATTAAAGCCTAAACTATGAATTGTTGATTGTTGATGTTCAAGTGTGGAAGGGATACTTCCCACAATGAATTGCTAAGCATGATTATGTGAATGTGAAAGGTTTACTCACATGAATGATTCTAGGTTGAAAGGATTGCTCACCTAAAATGAATCTAGGCTAAAATGCTAAATAATTGATGAGGCTAGAGGCGACTACTCTTGACCTCTATATGTAAAGGATATGTGGTGATTTCCTATACTCCTTATAATTGAACAAGAGGTGATTCCCCACGTTCCTACTTTGTTAAATGGACATGGCGGCGAGTACCCATGATCCTTATGAAATGATGTGGAGGAGAGTACCTGTGTCATATGATGTGATTGTGGAGGCGAGTACTAATGATCTTGAAGTAAGTAAGGCAAGAGGTGAATACCCATTAGCCTTTGTAAGCTAGGCAAGGAGGCGAATCCCCATGTCTTTAAAAGTAAGTATGAATAATGTGAACTATGTTATGAAGATGATTAGCTTGGTGTGTTGCTTGATATGCCTTCCCTGATGTAAGCATGACTAGAGGCAGATGACCCAAGTCGTGAGTAAGGTTAAGTAAAGGTTGCTTATGAAGCATTCCTCCTTTATTATGATGACGACTTATGTGCTTGATTATGCTTATGGTTTATATTGACTAACTATTATGTTTATGTTGCTTATGCTAGGTATCATATTTAGTACATATTTTTACAAACGCATACTCTTGCCTACATTTCTTATCAAAATGTAGGGTTCGACGACATTGATTCTCACACTCGTGGCTAGGTTCATAGTTGATCAAGAAGTGAAGATTTGGCGAGTCCTAATAGCATTTAAAGATTTGATCACCACATTCCTTTTATGTCTTTACTATTTTGGACTATTGTATGGGATGTGTCCCAAGGATATTCTATTGTTCATGTTTAGATTGTTTGAGACAATTGTATTAGACTTCCGCTCGTTTTATTAAAGATTTTGATTGTATTGAAATGCTTTAAATTTCCACACCATTTTTTATTACTTTATGTTATGATATGCTAAGTGGTTTGTATGAGGCCTCTCGGGGTCTTGTACGCCTTGTTACATTATGGGGTACCCCTGTGTCGTGACAAACTTGGTAATCAGAGCACAAGGTTTAGAATGGTTCTAGGATGTCTAAAGTCACGTCTAGTAGATTCTTGTTCATAAGTGTGCGCCCACATTTATGAATGAGAATCTATTAGATGTTTAGGAAACTTCACTTCTTTATTCTATAATTCGTGCCATGGAGATTAACTCTATAAAGTCTTTCTCCTAATCCTTACCCGATTGTTTTCAGGATATGACTACTAGAAGGGCTAATGCTAGAAGGAATGAGGGAGACAATGCGGGGCAAGTTCATCCCTAAGCTTCTTCTCAAGCTCTTGGCTGAGAATCTAACAAATGTGGAGTTTAGGTCGGCTTTTCAAGTGTTGTCTCAAGCCGTGACTGCACAAGCCAGTAGAGAGGTGGTAGCTCCCGTGAACCCAAACATGGGTACAACGGTGGCAAGATTGAGGGACTTTACAAGGATGAACCCTCCAAAATTTTATGGATCCAAAGTTGAGAAAGATCCTCAAGAGTTTATCGATGAGGTTTACAAGGTACTTTCTATTATGGGAGTGACTCTGGTAGAGAAGGCGGAATTGGCCGCTTATTAAGTCAAATGAGTTGCTCAAATTTGGTTCAATCAATGGAAGGAGGAAAGACTGGAAGAAGCAGGTCCCATAGAGTGGGAAAGCTTCAAAAATGATTTTCTCGATAGATTATTCCCTCTTGAGATGAGAGAGGCCAAGGTGCTTGAGTTCATTAACCTTAGGCAAGGAAATATGAGTGTAAGGGAATATGCTTTGCGGTTTATTATGATGTAAGCAAAATGGGAAATTTATTGCCTATGCCCCAAGGCAACTTAAAGTTCATGAGAAGAATTATCCTACACACGACCTTGAGTTAGCAGCAGTCGTATTTGCTCTAAAGATTTAGAGATATTATTTGTATGGAGTTCATGTCGATGTGTTTACCAACCACAAGAGTTTTCAATATTTGTTTAATAAAAAATATTTGAATCTTCACCAAATAGGGTGGCTTGAGTTATTGAAGAATTATGACATGAGTGTTCTTTATCACCCCGACAAAGCTAATGTGGTGGAGGATGCCCCTAGTTGGTTATCTATGGTTAGTGTGGCTCATAATGATGAAGAAAAGAAAGAGTTGGTTCGAGATGTGCATAGATTGGCTCAGTTAGGTGTTCAACTAGTGGAATCTACCAAAGGTGGTGTTATGGTTCACAATGGTTTCGAATCGTCTTTTATGGCGGATGCGAAAGCCAAGCAAGGTCTTGATCCAATTTTAGTAGAATTGAAATAGGCAGTACTTAAGAAATCCGTTGAGGCTTTCTCCCAAGGGGGAGATGGGGGTACTTAGATACCAAGGTCGTTTATGTGTTCCGAATGTTGATAACTTGAGGGAACAAATTTTGGCAGAAGCTTCTAGTTCACGGTATTCCATTCACCCGGGAGCCACTAAGATGCACTGTGATTTACGGGAACTCTATTGGTGGAATGGAATGTAGAAGGAAATTATGGTATTTGTGGCTAGATGTCCAAATTGTCAACAAGTAAAGGTTGAGCATTAGAAACCGGGAGGTTTGTCTCAAGATATTATCATTCCGACTTGGAAGTGGGAAGACTTGAATATGGACTTTATTGTTGGTTTGCCTCGCACCCGGCGACAACATGACTCTATTTGGGTGGTAGTAGATCGGATGACGAAATCGACTCATTTGCTTCCCGTCAAGGTTTCTTATTCGACGGAGGAATATGCCAAGTTATATTTGAGAGAGGTGGTAAGGCTACATGGAATTCCTTTGTCCATTATTTCCGATCGTGCTACCCAATTCACTTCTCAGTTTTGGAAGTCATTCCAAAAAGGTCTTGGCACTAAGGTTAAGCTTAGAACAACTTTTCACCCACAAACCGATGGGCAAGCGGAACGTACTATCCAAATGTTAGAAGATATGTTAAGGGCTTGTGTGATTGACTTCAAGGAAAATTGGGATGACTATTTGACTTTGATTGAATTTGCCTATAATAATAGTTGTCACTCAAGTATTGGTATGGCTCCATTTGAGGCTCTCTATGGTAGGAGGTGTAGATCTCCTATAGTTTGGTTTGAGGTGGGTGAGGTTGCCTTGATAGGGCCTGAGTTAGTTTATGAGGCTATTGAGAAGGTTCGACTTATTAGAGAGAGGTTGAGAACTGCCCAAAGTCAACAAAAGTCTTATGCAGATGTTAGAAGGAGAGATCTTGAATTTGAAGTCAACGATTGGGTTTACTTAAAAATCTCACCCATGAAAGGTGTAATGCGGTTTGGTAAGAAAGGGAAGCTTAGTCCCCAATTTGTAGGCACATATCAAATTTTGAGATGTGTTGGTAAGGGTGTTTATGAGCTTGATTTGCCTAATGAGTTGGCATCGGTGCATCTGATTTTCCATGTCTCTATGCTTAAAATGTGTGTTGGATATCCGACATCCATAGTTTTCCTAGAAAGGTTAGGAGTCGATGAGAGCCTCTCATATGAGAAAGTTCCGGTAGAGATTTTGGACCGGCAAGTTAAGAAATTGAGAAACAAAGAAATAGCTTCCGTGAAGGTTTTATGGAGGAACCAACTTGTTGAGGGTGCTACTTGGGAGGCCGAGGTTGATATGAAGTCCCGATATACTCATATTTTTCCTTCTCTTCCTATTCTAGCTTGAGGTAATGAATTTCCTCTTGGCTTGTTTTGATTAGAAGTCATGTGTGTTTTATGTGTTTTCATGATTTACATATATGCATGTTCATGGAAAAGCTTATATTTTGAAAGAAAATGACTTATGTGAATTATTTTCCTCATGTTGTTGTGCATTGAGTGTGAATTGCCTATAGACTTCATGAGATGAATTGATGAACATGTTTTAGATATGTTTTTTGAGATTGAATTGCATATTAGTTCCATGAGATTGTGTTGAGAATGAATTTCGCTTGGAGAAGGTAATTCCTCCTTGAACATGAGAAATTTTGAAACTTCATGCATATTGGGTTGATAGATGTAGTTCCTACTTCCTTATTTTGCATTTAAGTATGATGAGTTTGGAGTTGAAGTTCCCTTCTTAATTAGGTGCATTTCATGCATAATGGACTGATAGAGTTAGTCACCCCTCTTTTGATGTTTTAAGAACGTCCTAGCTTGGAGTCGATAGTTCCTCCTTGGTTGTATGCATTACATTGATAGGTTGGGTTGATTAGTTCCTCTCCTACTTTTTTAGAACCAATTTAAATCTTATTCGAGGACGAATGATCCCAAGGGGGAGATATTGTAACATCCCATATGCAAAAGACCAAAATAGCAACTTTTTTTAGACCTTCCAGGTGTCATCCACGAAAGGCCAACCACGGCCCGTGGTGTGGGCCACAGACCATAGGTGGGTCCATGGATTGACCCATTAGAAAAGGTCTAGCCATGGACTACAGTGGCATCTACGGACCGTAGGTGTGACCACACCCCGTGGTAAGTATTTTTAACCCCCAAAATCCCCAATTCAAGTCATTCTCTCAAATCCCAAAAAGAAAACCCAAACTCTCTCTCAAATATTCTCTCTCTAGAAGGTAGAAGAAGAAGGAAGAGATTGAAGCTAGGTCAAGATCAAGTCTCCCAATCTTCAAGCTTTTGTGGGCTTTGTGACTAAGGTATGATGGCTTTTTATCCATGGGATCCTTCCTCCCGTGGAGTCCCCTAGAATTCCCCAATTTTGAAGTCTAAATCCCCAATCCTAGTTAGGATTTCTTCCAATGTTGTGGGTTATGATGAATGTTGATCTAATTGAGTGGATTATGATTGTTTATGATTGGATTGATAGGATTACTTGTTTTTAGGATGAAATTTCATGTGCCCATGCCTATTCCATGATTCTAACCTAGAATTGATATAATTGGGTTGATGCCATGAAGGGAAACTTTATGGGTTTAGATATCTCCTTATATGATTGATGAATTATGATGTTAATTTCTTGAGATTAGAGCATAGATGATGATCATGATATGTAGTTCTTTGAGAGTAAAGCCTAGACTATGAATTGTTGATTATTGATGTTCAAGTGTGGAAGTGATACTTCCCACAATGAATTGCCAAGCCTGATTGTGTGAATGTGAAATGTTTACTCACATGAATGATTCTAGGTTGAAAGGATTGCTCACCTAAACTGAATCTAGGCTAAAATACTGAATAATTGATGAGGCAAGAGGCGACTACCCTTGACCTCTATATGTGAAGGATATATGGTGATTTCCTATACTCCTTATAATTGAACAAGAGGTGATTCCCCACGTTCCTATCTTGTTAAATGGACATGGAGGCGAGTACCTATGATCCTTATGAAATGATGTGGAGGCAAGTACATGTGTCACATGATAACGGTAGAGTATTCCTTGGATAAACTCCATACCCTTCTTTCAGATCTCGAATCGAGGGGAGTCAATTCAGTGTCCTTCTCTCAATTAAAATGAAACCAATGAATGATAGACCGACTTAGGATAACTGAAAACGAATTCACTTTCAGTAATCGGAGGCAGGTTAGGGGCTAACGGGCACTCCCCCAACTTCTTAAGTTTGGGAATTGTGTCGGAGTTCATTGTCGATTTTGGGTTCTGATGGAAGATACTTCTGAGGTAATACACCAAGTACACACGTGATTCTGCTCTAGCAGAAGCCATCTTAAGGCACATCACGACCTACAGGCAACACTGACGAGACCTGGGAAAGCAACCCGATTGGCTGTCTCTGGCGGATTACCCAGGGAATTCAAAAAGGAATGTGATTGTGAAGGCGAGTACCCATGATCTTAAAGTAAGTAAGGCAAGAGGTGAATACCCATTAGCCTTTGTAAGCTAGGCAATGAGGCGAATCCTCATGTCTTTAAAAGTAAGTATGACTAATGTGAACTATGTTATGAAGATGATTAGCTTGGAGTGTTTCTTGATATGCCTTCCATGATGTAAGCATGACTAGAGGCGGATGAACCAAATCTTGAGTAAGGTTAAGTAGAGGTTGCTTGTGAAGCATTCCTCCTTTATTATGATGACGACTTATGTGCTTGATTATGCTTATGGTTTATATTGACTAACCATTATGTTTATGTTGTTTATGCTAGCTATCATATTTAGTACATGTTTTTACTAACATATACTCTTGCCTACATTTCTTATCAAAATGCAGGGTCCGACGACATTGATTCTCACACTTGTGGCTAGGTTCATAGTTGATCAAGAAGTTAAGATTTGGTGAGTCCTCATAGCATTCGAGGATTTGATCACCACTTTCCTTTATGTCTTTCCTTATGTTTTGGACTATTGTATGGGTTGTGTCCCAAGGATATTCTATTGTTCATGTTTAGATGGTTTGAGACAATTGTATTAGACTTCTGCTCGTTTTATGAAAGACTTTGATTGTATTGAAATGTTTTAAATTTATGCACCATTTTCTATTACTTTATGTTATGATATGCTAAGTGGCTTGTATGAGGCCTCTCGGGGTCTTGTATGCCTTGTTACATATAGGGATACCCTTGGGTCGTGACAACTATGAAAGAATTTTGTGTTCAAGTCCCCTTCCTGCTTCCATTTTATCTTGATTTTTTGTCTTAGGAATTGCTCTCTTGTTGTATTCCGATTGATACATTAACTTCTAAGCTTAGCTTCTTCCTCGATTAGCATGGTGTTAGTTGGGTTCTCTTGTAGTTGAGTCTGGCATTTCATTAGTTTTGTCATAGCCCCATCTGCCCTCTGCTCCACTCCACTAAACTTATCGTTGTTCAACATTTTCAATGTGCCTTTAAAGTTGTTTAGCTTTCCTACGAGTTTATACATCTTGGTACCTCTTCGGTGTGTTTTCCATCCTACTTCCACCCACCCTTTCTTTGAAGTCAGGTGCTAGTCTCCACATGTTCAAGTATTGAGATTGCTTGTTATGGTTCATATTATGGTGCTCCCAGTTAATGATAGCAAGATAGTGATCGTACATGCCTTCATTCCTGAAGTGGACCACTGAGTCACGGAGTGATGTTGTCCATTCATTATTTATCAGTATCCTATCAATTCTGTTGTATACCCTTGATGTGCCCTTTTGCTTGTTACACCATGTAAAAATAAACCTCAGATGACTTCATATCCACTAGTTCAATCTACAACCGGTAGAAGGGTTTCGTAGTTTACTGACTCAGAAAACTATTTTGTGGTAGACTCGGGTAAAATGGTCATAACTTTTTATTGCGAATTCGAGATGAGACAAACATGGTGTCGTTGGAAAGAGGACTCGTAGACATTTAATTTGATAGGTTATTGGTCACCTAATACATTATGTTCTGAGAGATATAATTTTTTGAAGTTGACCTAAGTAGAATCTATATCAAAACTTAATCGGTAAGGAAACTTTCAACTCAACTTTGTGTTAGGGGATTCTAGTGACCTTAATTCGTATCCAAATTCATTTTCACACTAAAGAATTGACCTTAACACCTAAGAACAGTTTAAAAATCACTCGATACGACCTTATATACAAATGAAGAATGATGCGGGTCTTAGCTTAAATTTTTTTGAGATGTTACAAGAGCTCCACCAAAAGGACATCTTTTCTTAGTATAAAATATTATCTTTTATAGTGAATAAATTGAAGACTTGATATTTTTCTTTCTCAACTACAATATTATACTTCTCATCCTTCTCATTTACATAATACAAAGAAGAAAATATTTTCTTTATATAGGTATAACATTTTTTTACAAGTGAATTCAAGAAAGTGGATGATAATTTAAGGTATAGTTAAATTATAGTAGAGTAATTTGTAAGAAATAACAAGCAGCAGAACGCATCATAATGATTACATGAATTATAAAGAATAATAACACAATAAATTTCCTCTACTATATATTCACTATAATATTTCATATACTTTAATACTAAAATACACATAAACACCCACAAAGGCCAAAAAAAAAAGAAAGAAAAAAAACCCACAAAGGCCACTCCTATAGAAAGCAACCTTTTAACCATCAATTAGAGTATGGAGGAGTGTGATTGTTTAAATCAACAATAAAAAGAAAAAAAATAATAGAAATTAAAGGAGAATCATGGATATACGATTTGTTTTTTTTTCTCCGAGTGTGAAAGCTATTAGGGAAATGATTAATTCACAGGTGGCAACCATACGACAGAGTTTTTTTTTTTTTCCAATTGGAAGAATAAATCCGAAAAGTAAAAAAGGAAAGGGACACAGAAGTCCAAAAAGATGAGTATTTAGAAAACTACTTATCGTTCTAGTTTTTTTTTTTTTCTATAAGAAAAGCAACTACATGTAGATTGCTTTTAATTATGAAAAACTTTTTGGTGTTGATACTTCAATTATGTATTTGTTTTATCGCCAACAAGGTAGTGCAGTAGATGATATTGTTCCTTTTTTAATAAGAGATTTTAATGTAGATAGCGAACACTAAATAAAAAAAAAATTTAAAAATAATTATGTATTTGCTTGACAACAAAGTTTTTAGTTTTTTATTTTTCAGAATGACTTTTCACTTTATTTGAAAAGTAGTTTTTTAACTCATTTTTCATTTTTAAAGTAGAATTTAAATACTTCAAATATGAATATTATTTCACATATTCTTTGCAAAGAATATAACCAAATACAATTCCAACATGCTTAAATTTCGAATAAAATGAATTTGAAATCGATGAGGCCAAACACCTACTAAGTTTTTCGACCAAATAATGGCTCTGGTTTTGTTTCTGTTTTTCCCTTTTTTTTTGGTAGAAGATTTACTACATAGAACAAGTGTTTAAAACGGAAAATGGTCAAAATGTCATTGATGTAGATTAGAAATGGTTCAAAAATGTCTCCCTTTCATCTATTAGATCAAATTTATACCTAAAGTTATTTCAGGCATAAAATTGTCCAGTCAAAAATGACACAATTACATGATATTTAATTAATTTTTGATTAAATATGTGAGGCAATTTTAAGCCTAAAAATAATATTAGGGGCAATTTCAATCCTTTAAAAAAAAGATAGGTTAAAATAAGACATTTTTGAATTATTTTGCTATGGAGATTTTAAATCGAATAAATAAAAAAGAAAACAAATTTGATTTAGAATGATATGATCTAAGTTATTTATAATATGTTAAAAATTTCCGACCCTTTTAAGTATAGAAAATAAGTTAGGAAGAGCATACCTCTAACTACTATACATTATGAGCAAGATGTTTAAAGAAAATTTACATGGTGCAAATTATTTATTCAAACTTTGATTGATCATAAAGTGTAGTTAAATGTTCCCATCATCAGCAGTGAATAACATTCAAAAGTAGTAGGAGTGATTGTTCCTCAACTCCAAGCTAGCTTTCGTCATAAAGTTCGGATTCAATTTTGAATCGTTAAAAATATTTTTAAGTTTTCAAAAATTGATTTTAGAAAGAAATTTTACTTTGATTCACAAAACATTATAAAATTAAAAATTCAAGTAAAATGAATGTTTAACACAACTTTGAAGTTCGAAAATCACAACTTCTAATATTCAAATTTCACTTCAAAATTTACAATCATACAGAAGCTAAAATTATTTGTTGGTTATTTATCTAGCTATTTACCAACTCTAGTCAATAATTTGTACTTGTGATGATATAAGATTAATGAAAACCTATAAAAAAAAAACAAATTAATTTTCTTTATATATATAGTGTGTAAAAAAAGTATAAATAATTTAAATGATACTACTTGGACTTAGTAAAATTGTCAAGCATATCGTTTGCTTATTAATTTGAGGTCCGGAGTTTGAAACCTAATTGAATCCATGTGTTTGGAATTCTTGTAGCTTGATTCGTGTAAAAAAAAAAAAAACTCAAGTCTTTAGACCTTCCAATTGAATAGAGTGATAATAAAAGTTTCTAACATTCTTAAAAAATATTTTTGCATAACATAAGCGAATTTAATATTTCAAATTTATCAACAAGGGCTGTGGTGGAGTGCTAAGTACTTCTTCATCCTTAATCAGAAGTCTTAGTGTAATGACCCGGAAAGTCATTTTTAGAAATTTTTACAAAAATTATCGTTTTACCCATCTCAATAGTTGCCTTGAGTCACTTTTGATCAGTTTGTGAAGTTGGTTGGGAATTTTGAACTATTTGTTTAACTACGATTATTTAGTTGATGGATATTTATTAAATAATTAATTTATTTAGTTGGGGTTAATGGGTCAAGTCCATAATTTACTTGGTATCCTTTATCACTTGACCCATGTATATAAATAAAATTAGTGAGATTTAACCTTTTTAATTATTTTAGAAAAGAAAAATAAAGAGAATAGGGAGAAACCCTAAGCGGCATCAATGAGCAGTGAGTGCTCTTCCTTCACGTAAGTATTTTGGCTGAGCTTTTATGATTGTTGTTTCATACATAATTTCTAGTGAAAGAGTTTACGCTAAATTGTCCCATTAGTTAACTAATATTTTCCACTAATAATAACATGCATGTGGCGTCAGTGCGGCAGTCTTCTTAATGATCGAAGGAAAAAGAGTGAACACTTAATTGTGTATGCTATTAGAATTGGGTCTTAAGGGGACAAAATGTGAATGTCAAGTTATTATATATTGATACCAATTGATGAACGAATATAGGTTTGACATTTTTATTGGCTTATGTCGTATTTTAATGATTATTACTGCAATGTTGGTTGTGAAAGAAAGTAAGAAAATTGAATAGGAAAAGTTGAAACAAAGTCAGTGGCGTATGTATTGAAGTTGGGGTAAGAATATGGCTGATTTCTAATGCCTAATCATTGTCCAATGAGACCTAATCATTGGACGTGATTGTGGAGCTAATAGTTTAGTGAATTAATGTTTATAGTTGAACATTAGAAATATGTTAATCTGCAAATTGTTTTGAGGCACATCACTAATATTTGACATTAGTTAATATCTAGTTATCACATTATGATTCAAGTTTTGATATATTAAGATGTGAAATTGAATATTGGGTATATTATATTATATGAAAACTCTCAGGGTTGTAGTGTTTGGAGAAATTATGACTTAACCTTAGACTTGAAATTTAGGAAATATGAGATTTGACCTATTGGTTGGAATCAAGATTTAGGAAATTGATTATAAATTGAGTGAGTTTTTGGGTCAAGGCTAACCTATAGTAAAAT
>JAJOOF010001340.1:0-37768 GCA_029582545.1 Solanum lignicaule | reverse complement strand
GATTGGGCAATGAAGCTTGATGATGCATTATGGGCATATAGGACCGCTTATAAGACACCAATAGGGATTTCTCCCTATCACTTGGTGTTTGGTAAAGCGTGTCACCTTCGAGTTGAATTTGAACATCAGGCTTACTGGGTATTGATGAAGGTGAACCAGGACCCGGAACTAGCCCAGAGAAAAAGGATGGGTCAGCTACATGAATTGGAGGAATTCAGACTCCATGCCTATGAAAATGCTAAGCTCTATAAGGAGAAGACTAAACAATGGCATGATAAGCATATTGTTCCTCGACTTTTTGAGCCTGGGAAGAAGGTATTATTATTTAACTCTAGATTGAGGTTGTTTCTAGGTAAGTTAAAGTCAAAATGGTGCGGACCATTTAAGGTGGTGCGCATGACCGACCACGACGCTATAGAGTTATGGAATGAAGGAAAGCAATCCACGTTCATTGTGAATGAACAGAGGGTGAAGCATTATTTTGGACAAGAGGTGGATCAAGAAGAAGAAAGTCCGGAGTTAAGCAATGAATGAGGGGGAGCTGAGTCGTGCCGTGATGTTAAATCAGGCGCTACTAGGGAGGCAACCCGAGGCTTTGTATTTTAGAAGATGTTTGTGTGGTATTTTGTTTTGATAGGTTAATTTGGTTTAATTTTAGTTATAGGTTATTTAATTTATCATAAATGTGTAATTTGTAAGAGAAAAAAAAAGAGAAATTTTGGGCCGAGAAAATAGTGGAGTCTGTGACCTCACCGCGTCGCGGACTTGTTTCTGCAAGAGGAGAGCCCCAAGCGAAGACGGAAAATCCCAAGGCATGTCTGCGACAGCTCCGCGTCGCGGACCTGGTAAGTTTTCTAAAAAAAATTTTAATTAACAAATTGGGTTTTACCCGGTTAATTGGTTAAAAACCCGACCCCCATTCACTTTTAATCCCCGAATCCATCACTTACACCCCATTCTTTCTTGAAAATTTCTTTCTTCTCCTTTCCCCTTCAACCCTTACTCCTTCCAAGAACAACTACGTGTCGCGAAGTGGGAATTTCTCACCAAGTTCATCAATTTTTGTGGGTCTAAGCACGCAAGGTATGTATCCTACTCGTTTGTTTCTTTGTTTGGGATGATTTACTAAAGCTAGGGCTAGTATTCATGTGGGTGATGGGTGAGTTGTTTTAGTATGTTGAAATTGTAGTTCTTTGTGGTTTGCTGCATAGTTATTGCTATTCATGGTGGTAAAAATTTGTCGGAATTCATTTGGTTGCTTATAGCTAGGAAGATTTTGTATGGGTAAATTAACAATTGGGGTTTGTGAAGTCTTGAGTAGCAACCAATTGATGAGGAAAGTGATTGAAGGAGAAGGATGTTTGTTGGTTCGAATTCTTGAGTAGAATCAAAATAGTACAGGTTGTACGCTTAGAATGGGGAAAATTGTGTGAATCATATACTGAAAATAACATTGGGAAGTCTGAGTACCGTGTTGTTTGTGAAGTTGTGCCCTTAAAATAAGTGTGGGGTGGGACTCCAGTATTGAATCTTATCAACTGATATGCTATTTTTCTGATTATAGGATAACATGTCTAGCACACAAAGGTCGGGCAAAGCAGTGGCGTCTAGCAACCGTAAGAGAGTAAGGATGGGCACTACCATTCCCCCAGCACCCGCAGTCCCAAGAGGATAGACTCAACGATATGGTGCCAAGGCAGTCACATTTGAGGGTAAGAAGTGGTACAAATCACACACCAAAGCCAAGTACTTCTCGGGTGTGCTACTTGATGACGTCCATTTAGAGAGGGAGTTTTCACGCATTATGTGTCGCCTACAAGAGTTGCACATGGGTTTCATCTTTCAAGATCCATCAGAGTGCAATGTTAGTGTGGTGCGAGAATTCTATGCAAATTGGAAACCCGATGCCCATTCTCACTTTGTAACTATGCGGGGCGTGGAAGTCCCTCTGACACCTTCAGCCATAAATCAAATATTGGGGACTGCAGATGCCCCTTCTGATGTTCTCAATGGGATCAATATCAGTCCTCCATATCAGCAGATTCGACATTCTTTGTGTGGGGCGCAGTCCACTACGAAATGGATTCAGCATGGGTACCGTGGCTATCACCAGTCATATCTTTATGCTCACATGCATAGGGAAGCTCGGGTGTGGTTAAAAATTGTCATGAATTATTTGATACCAGGGCTGCATTTTACCGAGGTGATGAGAGATCAAGTATGCTTGGTATATGCTCTAATGAAGGACCTACCTATCAATGTAGGAGCGTTGCTAAAATCGGTCATGCGCAAGGCTAGAGTACATCGAGGTCGAAGGTATGATTTTGGGGGATTAATCACTAATTTGTGCAGGCGAGCTGGAGTTCCAAAGGAGAGCGTGGACTACATGGCACCTTTGTTTACCACACCCCTAGATGTCACAAAGACAAAGGGGCCGGAGAACATGCATGGATCCACCCTCACTACTACTGAGCAAAATAGGAGGGATAATATGATCACGATGCGCATGTTTGGATTAGAAATGTTGCATCATAGAAATGGATACCGAGCTTCCACTCAGGAGCAGCTGGATGAAATTGTGACAAAGTACCCCCTAAATGAACATACAGATGCATTGCTGGGACTCGGACCTACATTTCTAGAGCACGTATGGGATGATGTTCCAACTGACGAGGACAAGAGGCGTACCATGTCGGATAGTGAATCCGATTCTGATGCAGAGGAGGGTGACCTTTTGGCTCTTGACGGCACCGGCGGTGATGCCGACATGGATGAATGATTAGGGAAGTACACCCGCCCTACTTTGTTTTCATTTTGGATTGTGTCAGACTAGGGACAGTGTTGCATTTTTAAGTGTGGGGTGGGAGTATTATATTTGTGTAAATAGTTTTGTTTTGTTGTTGCTATTTTCATTTTGGGTTCCTTGGAAGTTGTTTTCAGTTCTTTGGCCAAGGACAGTCACGTTAAACCGTATAAAAAAAGATTTTGTTTCTTAGGATTGAGTCAGTGTCATAGTTGATTCAAGCCACCCTATGATAGATGGATGACGACCGTCTTAAGGGAAGTTTTCGTCATTTGGGTCTATAGGGTTGGCTCTTGGCTAAGGCTGTGCAACTGCTATGAGTTAGAATGAAAGTGAAAACATTGGATGCCTTTGTGTTGAGACATGTAGGCTCGTTTATGTGACTCTAAATGGCATGTGCTTAAAATGAATTTGTGTCACTGATTGGAACGTAGAATGCAGTGATCAGTTCTGAGTTGAATGTGTGCCAGGTATGGAAGATTTGTGTATTCCTTGCCACTAATTGAGGTCCAGGCAAGGTGTGTCTGCATAGCGAAAAAGAGGATAAGGAGTTCGGGAAGTGATATAGGCATTTCTTTGATAGCCCTAATTGTGCTTTTCTGTACCCACCTTGATGTATATCCTTAGTTAACCCTTTCGAACCTTGAACTTAGTCTTTGGTAGCCAAATTTGAAGCTAATGTCCATTCCTTCTGTGGCCTATAAATTTGATCCAAAAGATCCTAAGTGCTTTGTGTGAACAACAATGAAGGAAGCGGAAGTTGAGTGGCAAGCCCCAGCATAAGTTTGGCTAGTAAAAAAAAAATAAAAAAATAAAAAAATTGATGAATGAATTTAGAATAAAAATGGTCGAAAGAAGTGAGTGTTAAGTGCTTTACAGCATAGGGCCAAATGGTTCTGAGAAAAGGGGCATAAGAAGGAGGTTATTAAAAGAAGGTCTAAAAATGAAGTTTGTCTTGTATTAAAGCGCTTAGGAATGCAGTCACTATTTATATCCAAAAAATAAAAAAAATAAAAAAGTTCCTACTTATCCCCTAGCCTACATTACAACCCTTAAAAGACCTAATTGATCTTGAACTTCCTTATTTTCAAAAGTAGTGATGCAGTACACTAAGGGCAAGCCTATGGTTCGTTGGTTGTGGCATGTGAATTCTTTCTAGAGTGTGAGCGAAATTTGCTTCCCGCACCCTTTATTGTATGAAAATTTTATGTGTGAGTAAGTCAAGGTGTTCATTTGTGGTAAGGGCACATGTTTAATGAGGTCTGATAACTGATATATCTGTGGATCCAAAAGTTTTGCATAAGTTTGTTGCGTTATAAGAGTCATTCTTGAGGCTGGATTGTCTTGCTCGAGTTGTCCTGATGAATGCATAGTATTTGCCTTGTTGTTGTGAAGCTATTGTAGTTGTTGTGGCCAAAGCTGAAATGCCATTAGAGAGAAGTGTAGTAGAGTCGTCGGATGTTTGAATGTGTGGAAGTGTTCGAGGACGAACAAAGCTTTAAGTGTGGGGTGGTGATCTTAGGCGTATTTATGTGCCTAATAACCAATTTATCCCATATATTTAGCTAAGTTTGAGAGCACTTTCTTAGTTAGAACTGAGATTTTACAGTCTTTTGATATCGTTTCCTCTAACCAATATGATTAGATGTTTCAGGTGAAAAACAAAGAAGAATGGGCCAAAATAGGGCACCTGGACAGAGGTCGGAAAATAGAAGATGAAGTTGTGGAAGAGAATGGCAAAGAAGCTGAAAAATACACTAAGAGGGAGCAGCTCCGCGACGCGGAGCTGAAACTTGCATGCAGAAAAGGAATTCCACTTAACAGTGGAGTGCACGTTGGGAGCACGTCGCGGAGGAGATCCGTTTGTGTACAAATTGAGGCGAGGAAACAGGTTCACGTCGCGGACCTGGACACCAGAATTTGGTCACGTGTTTTATTTCAGACTATAAATAGTCTAGTTGTGTTATTTTATCATTATCCAGTTTTTAAAAGACGGGAGAACATCGATTTGGGCGATTTTGCTAACACTTTCTAGGGCTTTTCTTCTACTCCTTCATTTTGGTAAACCCTTTTATGATCCATAAACATTATTTGATGATATTTTGTTTTATGAGTAGCTAAATTCCCTTATTATAGGGTTGTAGCTACGATTAATGGTATAATAGCATTTGTTTCTAGCATGATGTATGTTTTCTTATGATTTATTCTTACATTCTTGTTTAACTATTTTAATGACTGATCTACATTAAAATAAATACATTGTCCACTCTTTAATTCGGAAGATGAAAAGAGGGATATACCAAAGAATGTGAGAAGCGTGTTCATTCTAGAGTAAAGTTAGAGTGTTTCGTATATAGGATAGTCTTATACCTATACACCACACTTGATTAATATGCAAGATGATAGCTTAATGCTCCGCCATTGGTTCATGCCTATCCCCGCTCAACGATGTAGTTAGGCTGTCGATGGTGGTAGGCGATTAGAGGTCGGGAGATCATGATCGTAAAATGAACCTTACGAATCCATAATGAGGTTAACCTGTCAAATGCTAGGATAAAGTAATATTATGCCGTAAATCGGGTTATGCTACAACTCTGGAATACTTTCCCATTTTGTGAAATTCTCTTGTTTGAAACTATTTGATTATAGTAATTAATTTTTTAGATTGTTCAACTTAGTAGATATAAACAAATTTCTAAAATTGTTTGTCGCATAAGTAAATTTATTTTAGACATAATAAAGTTATTATTTGTTGATTTGAAGTCATTTGGGTTTGATAATCCGGCTCGAAAGGGTCGATGTACTACTTGAGTGACCACGTGCACTTGCATGTGCTTTTGGACGCAACACCTTGCATACAAACTAAGTTGCTTTCTACTATTTTAAAAGCTTTCCATATATTGCATATGTATTGTTGCTTTATATTGAGTTGAGTACCCAGAGTCGAGTATCTTATTATTGATTTGAGCCTTATTTCACTAAGTTGAATATCTTATCATTGAGTTGAACTATGTTTCTTATTCTTGAGTTGATTTTAGTCGAGTGAGTTGAGAAGATGTAAGTATGTTTCCTTTTAATCAAGTTCAAGCTTATGTTTATGCTTTAGAATTTCCCTTACATGCTTGTACATTCCACGTACTGAGCCATTTGGCCTGCATCATGAATACAGGTATTTAGGGTCATCAACAGGAGCTTCGTTGATACCACGTGGAGTTCGAGTTAGCTATGGTGAGCCTCCTTTCTTTCGGAGGGTTCCATTTTTACTTTCAGTTATATTAGTTGTTAGGATGTCGTGGGTCTTGTCCCGACTTCCATCTTTGTCATTTAGAGGCTTCATAGATAGACAGTAGAGTTTGAGAAGTCTATTTCATTTATCTTGATATATGTTTTAAAGACTTGAGTTGCCTAGTTTTGGCTAGTTGAATATACGATTATATTCTAAGTTAATTATTTGAGTTTCACTTAATTTTATTCTGTTTTAAGCTTTGTATGCTTGAGCTAGTCTTCCGTTTGTAGTCAGCCAGGATGAGGGTTCTCTTGGGGACCAATAATAGTTCTCGAGTGCCGGCCACTTCCAAAGTGTAAGCTCGGGTCGTGACACCTGTCTACGGCCCGTAGGACCTCCTATGATTCATAGACCCCAATCGTATAAAACAATATTAACCTCAAAATTTCACTTAATTTGGGACCTACCTCGAGACTCATCTACAACTCATAGATTTTTTGACAGACCGTCTTGTTCACTCGTAGAAAAGTTCAGAGACTTTCTCCCTTTCTACAAAACTGGTCTACGACCCGCAGATTGTTCAATGAACCGTAGACTGGTCACATAGACCTGAACTAGTAGGAAAAATCCATGCAACCTATTTCCCTTTTGAAAGTCGGGGTGTTACAAGATGACCAAATTGTCACTCCTAACAAATCATAAATGATTTTTGGTCATTATAGGAAATCTGTAAAAGGCAAAAATAAAACAATAAAGGAAAAATGACCTAGAGGGTCATTACATTAACTCTCCATGTTAGAATTACCAACACCAATTAATTAAATCAATTTTCTGGAAGTTAATTTATTGACTAACTTAATCATTTATTATTATACTTCACTTATTTCACATGACGTATATAAAATCCATATGTAGGGTTTCACGTGAAAACTTATAAGTAATCATACAGGGATGTCTTCTATCTCAAGTCCGAGACATGGTTCTATCACTAATTATTATTTCACTAATTTGATTTATCATCATTCAATCTATTAGAAATATATTAACTCATAATTGAGTCTCGCCTTTTAATAGATTAAAATAATATATCAAACTACAAAGATCAGAACAATTATATCAAGATTAAGAGTATACATACTTGTAATGGAGTAGAGAAGTTTTTTATTAATATTTAGAACATAAACAAACATCTCTTCTTGATTCGTTTAATGTATATGGAATGTGCTAGCACAAGAAGTTGGAATATGATCACCCCCATAATTTAGATCAAATTATATAATATTGTTCTACAATCATCAAGATGTTTTTCCTAATTGATATTTAATTGTGAATATTATTTTATAACTTATGAGAACCGAAAATTTGAATCTTTCGTGCATGAGTTAGATAACTCCGTACACAAAATTTGTCTACTATAGAAGTAATAAACACACATATTAACAAAATAATTTATTCAAATAAAGACTTTATTATAATAAATAATTAAAATTAAATAAAAATAGTCTTTACTTAGATTAATTGAAATAAAATATTATAACTCAACAACATGATTAATAGTATATCTCAACACAAACAACTACTAGGACAAAGATATAATAGTGTCTCATTAGCACGATGATGCCAACACTTTTCGTAAGGTGATCACAGGTCCTTGATATTGGGAGTATAAGCATCTTCAAAGTCATCATTTTCTATCCCATATAGTAGAAAGGGATCGTCTAATCCTGCGCATTTAGAAACAAAATATTCAATCAATGTAATATGGTAAATGACTTTAGTTATGTAAAAATAAAATATGATATTTCAAATTCTTGTGGCTCCTTTAATTTTTTATTTTCTAAAAGACTTATACATTGATCAAAATTATCCATATTTGTAAAAATATTATCATGAGAGATTAGATGATCCTCTTTTCCATTTGAATCCTCAAGTGTAGTCTTGTCTCCCTCTTTTGCACTGTCTATTTTCATTGGAGGAGCGACTTCGGGTGCAAAGCTTGTAGTAATGCATACTCCTTCCTTGTCATTTCACCTGTAAATTATGTGAAGATTTAATATTAAAAATCAAATTAATGTAGCTATATACTTAAGAGATTTTATGGAGAAAAATACATTTATTTAGTGTAAAATTGTATGTGGCCATAGACTTAACATCAATTGGCCACCATTTATTCCTAAAAATAAGTGGATTTTAACTTATTTTCTAATATTTGTAGGAAAGTAAAACTTATAGTCTCAAGTATATAGTTTTGACAAACTAGACAGGAGATGGTTATGATGGTAGGGGAGTGGGGTAGTAGATATGTGGGCTATGAGATTGATTGTGAGATGTGTTGGAGAATGAATATTAGACAATTAGTATAGAATATCAATAATATGATTGAATGATGGGTATTAGGCAGTTAGTGTAGAATGCCACTTATGTAACTTGTTTTTCCCTAATTCCATTAGAGAAGTAGTTTTTCTTAGTTTTAACTTACTTATTTTCCTTTTACGAAATATTTTCCACAAAGTGTGACCAACCAAACATGAAAATAATTAAATATTTTTTTTCAAATCAGACACTCTAATTGCATAAATCTTGTGATTATCTCATGCATTTGTTAGGAGTTGATTAAAATACCTTATCTAGTGTGAAATCAGCAGCAGTCACAAACTTAACATTATTGATCAAGTTTACAATCATTTCTTTTTCTCCATAATTATCTTCACAGGGAAGTCCTTTCTCCATATGAACATTCTCATTATTCTCAATTTCTAATGATTGTGAAATGGGGACTTCCTCCATATTTTCTGCAAAAATAAATGAAGTCAATGTACAAATATTTTTTAAAATAATTTATTTATCTTAATTTATATGATATTATTTGACTAGATATGAAATTTAAGAAACAAATAAATACTTTCAAGAATTATGATCCAAAATTTCCTATAAATTTTTACGTGGTTATAAATTATTTCATCAAACATAAACTAAACATTTAAAACTAAATTATTTCCAAATATTGAGATGCATCATTATTCTTAGATTAAACTAAAAAAGTATATTGGGTAAAATGGAACAAAGGAAATAATAATAATAATAATAATCATCATACCATGGAACTAAAACATTTTCTTTTGGATCAAAAGTTAATTACTAAAAACTATAGATTCAATCACTAACTATATAATATGTGTCGCTTATTGAATGTGTTTGTTAAGAGCATGCTTGCTTGACTAAATTAAATACCTTTATTGTATGAAAAACTAATGGTCAATTTTTCATTGTTGGTCAAGGTTATGACCACATGATCATTGATTTCTCTGTGTACTTTATCTTCGAGAACAATATTTTCGAGCTCCAAATTTGCAAAGCTTGTGTTCTCTACTTCTAGAAATAATGGTGACATCAAGTGAATGACATCTATCGAGACATTGGGGGAAGAAAGCTTGTCGAATTTTGAAGGTCTTGAACATTCTTTTCCTACATAAATGATGAGTCGGTGATAAAAATAACAAAAGATAATGCTCACAAAATATAGCTAATATTTTTTTTTAACTTAAATTTCAGTGATATAAATATCACCTTTATAATAGGTTAAAATTTACGAAGTGTAAAAAATTATTTTCATTGTATATACAGTTCAAATTCATTTTTATTAGTACATAATGTGAGAAAAAAAATTTACAATACATAACACAAACAAAACTTTCACATACTGAAATGTATAAATTTTGTGGACTATTGAATTCATTGTTCATATATAATGGTAATAATAACATAATAAAATAAATATCTTAAAAAAAAGGATTAAGCTAGTGATACGGTCACTTACCTGCACTTTGTGAAAATTCAGAGTTCAACTCATTACTTTTGTTCAGGTGAGCAAACACTTTATTTTCACCCTCTTTTACCTTGTCCACTTCCTGGTGGAGGACAAATACTGCTTCATGGTAATCTAAATTTGTAATTCTCTCAGTTTCTTCTTTCTGAACCAATGATCCCATAAGTACATCATCGTTAGAGAGGTTGGAGGAAGATTGATTATCAAATGCTTTATGGTTTGGAAGATTTTTAAGGTTATCCATCGAGCGAACCTACTTGGATTTAAAATCATTATGATAATTATGATTGTTCAACTTCATGAGATTGTTTTATGTACTCTAGAATTCTAATAACTTACCAAAAAATCACTTGTTTCTTTGAGCTCGATCATTTCACACATGAGCGCCACTTCATTTCCTACATGTAGTTCACCATTGTTTTCTTTTTGTTTCGTTGTTGTATGCTCTGAGTTTGAAGATTTTTTTTTCTTTTCTTTGAAAGACATTTTGGAGACCCAATCTTTATTTGATTTGAGATAACGTTATAAGAATGATTGTAAAATAAAACATCTTACCTTAATCTCTTTTACCATATTGGTTTCTGAATCAACTTCTACTTCCATTTTATCGTAACCATATAAGATATATCTACACACATTCATAACAGATCGACATATAGAACGTTTATTCATATGATAGTAAACCTTCAAACACAACAAGCCTTTTCATTAGGTTACAATAATTATTAAAGAATTTAAATGTTGTACAATATTACCTTGCACTAACAAATTATTAACTACTCTGATAGGCAAATCCAATAAGATAAGTATGCTAATACAAATAAAGAAACTAAAATACTTATAATAGATAAGATGCCTCATGATATAATGAAGAAACTATAACGGAACTATCTAGAAAAATATCTCGTAAACCAAAATATAGACAAATCATAGAAAAACTACTATCAAACTATCATTTAAATTTTGCATTTTATAAAATATTACATGTCTTATTTTTAAGATTACAAAACTCATATTTTATAGACTCTTATCTGTAAGTATACTTTATATTACATGATAGTGTAAATAAGACATTATCCAAATGATGAATAAAAGTTAAACTCATTGTCCCAACTAGCTTAGTAATTAATTTGTTATCTCTCATTTTCTTGACTTGTCATTTTGTTAGTTTCTCATCACTAATTTATAGAATCAAGATTAGTAAAAAAAAAAAACTAATAATTTAAGTTATATGCAAGAAATAAGATAATAATTTTAGTTACCTTGTCACATTGACCATTAGGGCGTGTTCTCTTTTCACATGTCCAGTCGTCCAAGATATCGTGATATTTTTTATTAATTCTGAATGGATCGACTAAATCTCCTCCCTATAATTCGAGTCCATAACAAAGTATTTGAAAGAGTTAATTGTCTCATAAGTATGATCAAACCTTGACTTATTAAATTTATACATAAGCAATCTAGAAAAATAAATGTACTAATCTTGTTTAATGTTACCGTATAAATATTAGTTTCACCTGCTAGAGATACAATTGCAAAGCTAACAGTAGATAGGGCTATGACCTCCACATTAGTCAATTCCCTCTTCCTCCCGATGAGTTGATGGGGAGTTAATTCAGACTCATTCTGCAATAATAGAAAACTTTTAATCAAAATTTCTTGTCATACTTGATTGTGTTTTAAATAAACACTAATTATAAACTATCATATCATATTTACTCTTCGTGATAAGAAAATTACCTAATTTTTAGGATTACAAATTCTATTTTAATTGTTGTATGCTTATATATATCTTTTGGATGACTTTATACTATAAAGTTTAATTTACATTGTTTATATATATAAGTTAAAAACTCTTTTGCAGAATAAAAGGAATAATAAAAATTTGATGCTTTGATGATATAAAATTTACACTATATTATATCTGAATGTCCATATAAACAAAATGAGCTTCTAGGTGAAACATATATATACTCACTATGTATGACAATAATATAATAAAATGACAATACTTATATCATCAATTGACATGATAAAGAGAAATAAAATTCAATGAAGCAAAGGTTATTAGATTAACGGTTAGATTCTCGTAATTTTTCACCAATATTGCAATTAGAATCTAACATACAAATCTAGACAACTAGTATGTTATAAGAATCATTTAACAAAGACAATATAAAATAATAAAATACTTAACTAAAATCAATCTTTTACCATCTTAGTGTTTATAAAATATATTATTGAAATCACTTTTTCTTTAGATTTGATAAAATGTGATTGCTTATAAAATAAAATTTAATACTAACCATTATAAATAAGAAATTTAATTAGACTTGTTCATTTTTTAATAATGTGATTAATCGTCGTCTATATGACAAAAAACTATAATCCAAAAAACTTATTTCTTCCTTTTTATCCAAAAGCCTATTGCAATTCCAATTAGAAAGAGAATAAAAAATATTCCCCATAATTCTATTTTTTTAAATGACATCTAAATTTTATAAAATCTCATTTAATTTTTTAAAGTCAAATCCGAAAGTAAAATCTAAATAGGCATAAAAGTTATGATAAAATTTGTTAAAACAAAAACTTGATACACAATTATTCCTCACAATAATGAATTTTTCCCAAACAAGGAAAAAATACATTTAAATATCACCAAAATATCTAAAAATATGTAGAATTCATGTGTTTTTGCTTATCCACAATATTGATCAAGATTTAACCAAGGAGTTAAAATCTACACAAAAGATAATAATTAAAGGGTAAAGCAACAAGTAAGAGGAAGAACTATAATGCTAAATTATATTTTCTTACCGATGACCCCGGGACATTCTCTCTTGGATGACTTGATACACTAGAGGGTAGTAATACCCATTCACTAATATCAACTCTTTGATTTTCTTGAGCCTGTAAGGATTTAGGAGAAGTACAAAATAATTATCAAATTTTGGATGCAGAAAAAAATATTATTTATTTATATTATGTTCTGTAGAATTTTGACTTGTTTATAATCTATAGTAGAAATTAATTCATCAAATTTTATAACAATACATTGTTACCCTACATCCTCTTATTTTTTTCAAAGTGCGAATCAACTTTTCATTATTCAACATTTATTTAAATGAACAACTAAGAAAACCGTTTTATTTTTGTAAGAAAAGTTTTTTACTTTTATAAAATAAATGCTTTAAAAAACATTTTTCTACAAATAATTTATAAATATCGCTATTCAAATTATACTTTTTCTTGATTCATCATAATTTTTATAGAGAATACTAAAAAATTATTATTGTAAAATGACATACCGTTATTCGAACAATATTGACTGTAGAAACATAAGGTATTATTTCACGGCAATTGTTGATTTCAGAAGAAGAAATCATTATTTTCTCTAAAAGTAAGATAAAAGAGAGAAAATTTACTCAAGAATATTGAGAAGAAATATATTTTGAAGGATAAATAGAGAGATGTATATATAGAAAAAGTGTAAAGAAAAAATATCTAACAAATGAGTGTCCAATTATGAGGATTAATTGATATTTACCTCTTTTTAGTCTGGCAATAATGTTCTTACCATATTTGATCAATTATTTACTAACCAAATTTGAATATTCATTTATAGTTATGTGGTTATTACATAGATTTTAGTTTTTTTTTTCTCTAGATATCATGTAATTACAATCCTTACTACTTACCATTACTAACATTGACAATAGGTTGATGAATTAATTATGAAACAAATATGACTTTCTTCAGTTACAATTTTACATTCTTTACACTTTTACTTTTTTTTTCTCACCAATCCAACAATATTCAAATGACCAATAATTGAATCTAATAAGAGTTGAATTAAGATGTGTGTTCTTTCCCTAATATAAATTTTATTGTACTATTTTACTTGTAAATAGTTTGGCACCCACCGTGGGGCTAGATCAATTGTTTGTTGATTTAACCATTGTTTTATTATCGTAAATATATTTGTATCTTAGAGGTAGCATCAAATGAAAAAAAAAAAAATGATGACAGAATCATTGGAAAATAGACTAGAAAAATGTGGTCAACAAAACGATAGTGAAAACATTACCTAAAAATGAGATAGTGAATTGTCACGATCCAAGACTATGCCCTAAATGTGACATGGTACTTAGAATCTGAGATACTCTAAGCAAAACACATGACATAGAATGACACTAAGAAAACATACATAAATAAAATGAAGAGATAAGTGGAATAAGTCTCAAATGGAAATCTCAATATATCATAAAATCGGAGTACAAAGATATAATTGTGGAAAGACTAATGTTTGACAACAAACCTCTACTATATAATGAGTGACTAGGACAAGCCTTAGCTCACTTGAAAAATCTGAGAGCTGAAATAAGTTTGAGTGACATTAAAGAAACATAAGTGAGGCAATGTCCCCGAACCATGAGGACTCACCAAACCTGATAAAAGCTTATGGGATCCAATGCTAATAGTGGCCAAAAGGATGTGTGTTAGAACATATATTATAAAACAATATAAGCACAAAAATATATGCGGTCAATACTTAGAATGTATTGAATATGAAGAAAGATGCATGAACATAACATGATAATATGACAAGTCTGAAAACATAATAATGTAATGACCAAGAGATCATAATATAAATATGATCATATGATTTTATAAAACATAGTACAAGGTCATGCATTCTTCTTTAAATTATAATCATAGTCATAAAATAAGTCTTTTGTGGAAAACATAAACTTTTGTTGGAGACAGTGTTTATCGACATAAACCATGTGAGCTATAACATGGAGTTTAGTTTACTGCTCCTACACCAAAACGAGAGTGTTCTACTAGCCAAGGTAAGGACCGTAATCATGAGCTTAGGTGGATCTACTAGCTGGAGTCAATTAAGACTAAGTCCTACGGAGGCACGTAATTCTGAAACAAGGGGATCACTTTTAAATGTCTCGTGTAATGTCCCATTTCGTGTGAATTTGTTTTTGATTGTGAATTGACAATTTTAGCCTTCCCCCTTAGCATTTTCATGCTTAGTTTATATTTTTGGAATGGTTGGTGTGGTCTCCAATGTGATCAGTTGTGTTTTTGGTAATTTGACCCTTCTTGAGTTGTGAATTGTTGAAAGAGTTGACTTCGATCAACATTTGGATTTCCAAGCGTCGAATGAGATTTCCGACAGTTCCATCGCGTTTGGAACGTCGAGTTTGAGCTACTGAGATGGTTGGTAAGGTTTCCAAGGCCTCAAGTTGAGTTTTGAGGCATTTGAGTGAAAAGTTGAGTTTTAGCCTTAAGACTGGTCCGGGAGGGTAATTTCATCATTTGACTTTTTTTTGAAAATTCGACGATTTCATTGAGTCCGAATTGTTGATCCTAGTGGGGTAGCATGTCCCTTTTATTTTGATCGAACCCCAAACGATTCTCAATATTTTATTAAAAAAGAAATAAAAAGCTTATTTTTCGAAAATCGATTTTCAAGAGTCTCCACTTAATTATTTTTAAAGAAAAATCAAGAAAATTTATAAATTTCAAAAGACTTAAACAGAAAAATCTTTTGAAAATACCAAAAGGGTTCAGGGTTCAATTTACACTTCAAGAAGGTGTTAGGCACTTGAACTGTCTACTAACATGCGGTTGACCTACGACTTGACTAAGTTATTTGACCAACAAAATATTAATTAAGTAATAAAATATATGAAATTATTTGAAAATAAATTAACTTAAACACTTTGAAATAATTATTAAATGAAAGTAAGCTTTAGAAAAAATGACGAAGTAAAGACAAACCAATTGACTAAATTATTTAAATGAAATAAATCTTCATAACAAAAATGGTTCACCTTTAAGAGATTTAATTAAATTAACCAAATAAATAAGGGAAAATTTTCAAAATGTCAATATTTTAGCATTTAATAGGATCCCTTAGCCACATTTCCAATATTTATTAGAAGTGTCAATATTTTAGTTTGTTATATTTCTGATTTGTATTTTTTTAATTTGTTTAATTTGAAAGAATACAATTATTTAATAACAGAAGGGAGAAAATCAAGGGAGAGAATATTTCAAAAAAAGGTAAATATCACTTAATTTTCTCATCAGTTACATTTTCAAAGAAAACTCAAACGTGTGCCTTGCTCACAATGTATTTTTATTTTATTTTTTCCAGAATTTTGTAACCATTTTTTAATCGTATTCATTCCAATATGTATATTATTTGTATTCATTCTAGTTTTCATGTTGTTTTTGCATAATGAAACTTGTATTTTTTTTTTTAGTTTGTATGCATTCCAATATGTATGCCAAATGAATTTGTAGTTATTTAAGAAACATATTTGTATTCATGTATTTTTTTCATTGTGTATTTATTTTTTTTCTTCAGAATCTTGTATCCTTTCTTAAGTCGTATTCATTCCAATATGTATTTTACTTGTATTCATTCTAGTTTTTGTGTAGTATTTTGTATAATAATATATAAAATACAAACAACATAAAAGTGAGAATGAAATATAAAACTGAAAAGGAATAAGTGAATATTTATTGCAATCATTCTTTAATAAAAATACATAACTAGTTGGCATACCTTTAGAATGAATACAAATTAGGAACAAATACCAGATTCATAAACTATGAAACATGAGTTTTCAATGAATACAAATATTAATAGCATACATACGATTTTGAATACAAATTGAGAAAGGATACAAAATTCAGAAACTTTTTTTATAAAAAAATAAAGCAATCTACTAGGAAGTTGCTCTTCCTATAAATAAAATACATATCTAGTTGACATACCTTTGTGATGAATTCAAATTAAACTAATACAAGATTCATAAACTATGCAACATGAGATTTTGAATGAATACAAATATTAATAGCATACATACTGATTTGAATATTAATTGAGAAAGGATACGAAATTCTAAAAAAACTATAAATACAAAACAAATCAATAGGAAATTGTTCTTCATCAACTTGGTCTTCAACAAGTTTTTCGAGATCTTGAGCACCCAATTTTTTTATCTTTATTTTATTAATAGTGTCTTTACATAATAGAGGGAAATCTCAAAAGATACTTGGTAACAATGTATTTACCTTTATCCGTGGGTGATTTTTTTTTTAAGAAATTGTGAGATTTCTTGAACAAATTGGAGGAAAATAGAATAGGTGCTTTTCTTAGACAATGAAAGGATAGAACAATGGAGAAAATCTCCACAGAGAGAAAGGAGGAATTAGGAATAAAAACCTAGAAAGAGGAGAAAGTGGGTAATGAGAGTTTTTTTTTTCTTTTTTTTTTCACGTATAGGGGAGTAAAATTAATCCAATGTGAGTCCCGATTTGAGAAATAAAAGGAAAGAAAATTAATTATATTAGGATACATTTTCTTTGCGAAAATATTGATATTTTCAATAATTATTTTAAAGTGTAGATGTTTTTAATAATTATGTTAGGGAGTTTGACTAGTTTGCTAATTTTTCCAATAAATAAAGTCAGAGTTAAACAATAATAATGATAAGAAACGATAAGTAAAGGAGAGAATAAAATTGGGCATTTGCCCAAGTTCAAATTGTTGGACTAATAGGCCCATTCTTCCACCTGTCCTAATTCTAATGAGGTTGCATCATTTGGGCCCTTTAAGCCCTTTTTTCGTTATGAAATCTACTCCTTTTAGTCCCCTTTGGATTGCTAGTACAAAGATCTTGGGCTTGAGGCCTAATTTCGAGTTTACTGGAAATATATATAGTTTCTGTATACATATGTATACTATTGTATATTGGTGTATATAAGCTCCTTCCACCTATATATTTACTTCCAATTTCACTTGATTTTGTGGCCATGCTCCTTTGGATGAGGCTGACTTGATGGAAAAATCAAATGGGCCTCTGTGGCCCACTTCGAAGAGGCGTTGATGAATAAATGGAGTCCAAATGGACTTGGACAGGATCACATGGAGATAAAAGAAAATATATTAATAAGAAAAAAATCTCATATGCTATAACAATATATCATATTTTCCCTTAGAACTAAAGCTTCATACACATTGTACTCAAATATTTGCACAAGGATTCATCAAGAAAAAACACATACATGAACAAATAGGAATTTTAAGGAACCATTTTAAATCATTTGCAAGATTTCAATTAATCAAATAAAGGTGCAGATTTAGAGGAATAATTAGCTAAGCATATCTAACTATGACATTCCATGTTCAACAGTAAACACGATGGCATAACTTAAACTGTAGAATTTAACAACTACAAAGAAACTATATAAATTAATGATCATTCCACATAACTGATAAACACTCAACTACACTTTATCCAATACTAGGTGTAGGCGATCGTAATCTAGTATAAAACCCAACGAAGAGTTGGGGTCGAACCCACAAGGAGCGGTACAAGTTCGAATTCAGTTAGGAAGTTACAAATGTAATCTAGTTGGTGGTAGGAATAGAAATTGTCACAAACATTTAACTAAATTGAAAGGGGTGACAACAAATGTCAGATGGGGGGATTGATTTGTTAATTAGCAACTAAAACAAATACGAAAACAGGGGAATCAACAATGTAGAGAGGAATTCTCGGAATGTGATCGATTATAGGATAATTTCTCTATATAGATAATTGAAATTTACTAACGATTGCTAAATCTCAATAGGTAGGCTAGACTAAAGGTGCAATAGCTTTCTCTCGAACAACTATTAGGATTCAAGTGAGTTCTCTCGAACCTCGACAAGCTTAACAATATAAACAACTCTAAACCTTAATTTATCTACTCTCTCGAGCTAGATAGGTAGAATCGAGTTTAGGATTCACTTTCTCGAGCTGAACCCACATCAACCCAATAACTACAATCATTAATTAAAAGCCTTGGTTCTAAACCTTCTTTCTCAAGCAAGACCTAAACTCTAATTTAGAATTGCATTTGCAACTACAATTCATAGTTTAATACACAACTATTGATTAAACCCACTTCAATTAAGCATTTAAATCAGTAAATAACAACACCCATAAGCTAATTAAGCCAATAATCACATGATCACACCCCAAGAATTGAGGTTTTAGCTACACATCATAAAAAGAGAGAAACAGTTACCAACTATATTAGCCATGAGCTGGGTAAAAGTTTCTAAGTCTCTACAATGCTCCAAATTGAATTGGTTCAAAAACCCATTCGCAATTCCTCAAAACTAAGTCTCAAAAGCTTCAAAGTCTATAATGGAAACTCCAAAACTCAGAGAAAAGTAAAACTCTAAAGCTTATGGAATCAGAACTCCCAACTCTTCTTTTCAAATTTAAATTTATAGTTCCCCAAATTTTGGCATTCAGGGCCATTAGGCAGAGTAAGTCGCGTATCCCCAACTCAATCGGTAATCCGCCCTTCGCTCCAATCCATCACTGGTTTGCATTGGCCATTAGACTTCAGGGTTTTGTTACTTTAGGCGATCAAGGTTGATGTTGCTGAGTCGGTCGACGATCCACTGACTATCCATTTCTATCGCCAAGTAGGTTCTTCCCCTAGGCTGGCACACTAGAACTTTAGGCGAGCTAAAGTGCCACTCGGCGGTTTGCCGAGTGGTCTTGGCGATCACAAGGATTGCCTTCCTTCAACTTCTTCAGCTTTTCTGCATTTTTTTCCCCGGTAATGTCCTTGCCTTGACCCTTAGCCTTCCTTGCTGCAAATCAAAACTTTAACATTAGTTTAGAGCATAAATTAGGCATTTGAGGACACTTAAACTATGAAAACAATGCCCTAAATGAGTCGAAATCTCTGACTCATCAACACCCCCAACTTAAACTTTTTCTTGTCCTCAAGTAAAACTCAAGATCAATCAGTTCAACAAGGATGTCTACAAACAGTGTTGCTTAAGACTCAACACAAATGCACACAAAAGGTTCAAACTACACATACAATCCTCAATTGTGCACTCAAAGTTTCAAATTGTGACTCACCATTATCAAGTACACTCAAGCTTACAATGCTTGCTTCAAATGCAAGTTCAAGCTCAAGCTCAACAAAAGTATTCAAATGCCCTCACAACAAAGATGATTCCATACTGGCACAAAATTTCTCAACAATTTAATATTCCAGATTCAAATATATTATTGATCATTGGGAGAGGATACTTATTCTTAATAGTAACCTTGTACAATTGACGGTTGTCAATACACATGTGAAGTGAACTATCCTTTTTATGAAAAAATAAAACTGGAGCACCCCATGGAGAGATACTCGGTCGAATGAAACCCTTATCCAACAAATCTTTCGGTTTCTCCTTCAAGTCCTTAAGTTCTGTTGCAGTTATATGGTAAAGAGGAATATAGATAGGTTACGTATCTATAAGAAGCTCTACACTGAAGTCTATTTCCCTTTTGGAAGGAACACCAAGAAACTCTTTTGGAAACTCATATACAACAAGGACCGACTCAAGAGTAGGGGTTTCAAAATCCGTATCCCTAACACAAACAAGATGATATATGAAACCCTTAGAAATCATCTTCCTAGATTAAGACAACAAACAAATGACACTTAGGCAAACAATTTCCCCCTTTCCACTCTAGGATAGGCTCATTTGGAAATTGAAACCTAACCACTTGGGTTCTACAATCAACAGAAGCATAACAAGAATGAAGCCAATCCATACAAAAAATGACATCAAATTCCAACTTATCATGCTCTACAAGATCAACATATGTGACTATATGAGATAAGAAGACGAGACAATTTCTATATTCTCTTAGCTATAATAGATTCACCAATAGGTGTAGAGAAAAAAAAGTTCTAATAACAGTTCTAGAGAAATATCAAAACTCATAGCATATATGGCGTCACAAAGACAAAGTATCACCATGATCAAGCAAAGCATAAACATCAAGATAAAAGATTCAACATACCGGTAACAACATCGGGATAACCCTCTTGATCATGTCGAGTTTGAAGTGCATATAATCAATTTTGCTTTGGAACAATTGAACCGGAACCACTAGGCAGAGCTTGCCTACCATATTTTCCCTTGTCAATTCAAGATGGGTTATACGTTAAGAAATGACCACTCTTACCACAACCAAAACAATTATTTGTTCCCATAAAGAAAATTTTGGAATGACTCTTTCTACACTTTTGGCATACAGGAAACGAAGATCCATTTTCACCATCATTCCCTCCTTGAGGTTTAGGGTTAGACACCTCTCTTTGTTAAACTTAAGATCCGGAGTATTGGAGGAACCTTGAATAGAAAACCTTTGTCAGAATTTAGAGAAATAATGTCCATTGGATCTTGAATGTGAAAAGTCACCATCATTGAACTTTGCTCTCTTTGCCTCCCTAGACCTTTCCTTAAGATTATCTTTGTAAAATCCCATATTCTACGTGTATTAGTTCTATTTATATGATGCTTTTAAATTGCCTTGTGGTATAGTTATGGACTCGGTTTCCTATGCGACTAGTGACAATAGAGTATGTTTAAAGTGAACTGTCTGTAGATTTTGATGCGACCCGATTAAGTTGACGTCGATGGAAGTATTTAAAATTGAGATCATAAGGTGGTATTTGAGTCTAAAGTCTAAAGTGACATAGTGTATATAAGTTTTAAGTTAGGGTTTAGAAATGGAATAAAATATTGAGGTGTTTGCTTGACTTAACTAAGCTAGTAGGTGACAAGTAGGTACATCACCTACTTTGACTTATTGACCAGCCAAAGGACCAAGTAGGTGCATCACCTACTTTGACTTATTGACTAGCCAAAGGACCAAGTAGGTACATCACCTACTTTGACTTATTGACCAGCCTAAAGGACCAAGTAGGTGCATCACCTACTAAGACTCTTTTGACCATGTTATTGGGTCAAGTACACTACACCTACTTGCATTAATCTGGCCCAAGTTGAATAGAAGAATTAGGAGAAAATGGACAGCCAAGGCCTAATATTTCCAAGTCCACAAGAAATAATTTGAATGGAAAAGTAGGTGCATCACCTACTTAAATGTGTGGCCTAAATTAAAAACACATGTTGGCTGCAAATGAAGTACAAGAAAGGTGGCAAAAGAAAACCTTTTAAGGCAAAAAATCTGATACAAATATCTCATTTTCCTCTTATCCAAATTTTAAGCTCTCAAGTTCATATATTCCTCTCTCAAGATGAAACAGCCACCGAGTATTCCCACTAGGGTTATAACTAGTTTTCATCTTGTTTCTTCCAAAGAAGCCACAAGATCACCTTCTCTCCTCTATTGTTTCAAGTATATTGGACAGTTCTTTGAGGGGAGTGAACTAGAGATAACTATATGTGTTGGCAGCTAAGGTTCTGCCACTCTCTTCCAAAGATTAAGAGAAGGTTACAAAAACAGTAATTGAAGGAGAATAACAGATTTAGATAGCCAAGGTAAGGGAGCTGCCACAACCTCTAATTGTTAGTTTATTTGAGAATTCTAGACTTACTTGTTTATTGCAACTCGTTGGATGGTGATTGAAAACCATAAATTCCAGTCTTTTGATTATTTTTGAGTGTTGAGGACTACTATTGTATTGATTTGTTTATGGGAGGTCATGGATGTACTTAGAGAATGATTGCGAAAAGTTGTAGGGGGGAGATTTATAAGTTATGGTGATGCACCATTAAATTAAAGTTTTGGTAAGCTACTACTATTAGCCTTAATGATTGGTTGTTGTAGATGAAGTCTATGACGTTAAAGGACAGGTTGACACTTTGTAAGCTTTACGAATTGGGAATTGAGGTATGTAAGGCTATTTGATTTCCTATTTCTTTGGCATGAATCCAACACTTGTATTACAAAGTAAACTTTCTAAGTGCCCTTAGTAGTGACTGATCCATAGTTGTTGTTCCTACTCCCTAGAGCATCAAAGTGAGTACTCTAATATGAGTTTATTACTGAATATACGTGTTTGATGTAACACCTTGACTTTTCAAAACGTCTAAATTGACTCGTATCTTTGTGGAAAGACCGAGAGGGTGGGTAATAAATTATTAATGATGTGTTATGTGATATTTTAAGTGTTCAAGGGTTGTATCTCAAGTTTTGAATTTAGGCAATTGGCAAAATAAAAGTTGGCGAAAGTTACCGTAAATTCCTTTTTAAAGATTTGTCTAAAATTTGGGTCAAATGTCTCGGAGATTTTTTCCCAATCTATATAGATTTATGGTGCCCACGACCTATGAAATTGAAGGTCTACGAGTCTAGTTTATAATGCATCAACCCGTTTGTTCTTACGACTTCAGAATGAAGAGATATTCGCATTTTTGCAAGACTGCGCAAGCAAGCAGATGAGGTGGGTCCCCTAGGTCGGTGGAACTTTATATATATCATCTTCTTCGACTTTTCTTCATTTTCCTTCATTTTTCTTAGTGAATAACCAAAAAACTCACAAAACCCACTTCTAGGATCATTACAAATTTTCGTGACTTAAGTCCTTGACAAAAGTTGTTCTACGTGTTGAGCTCGTCAACATGGTATAATTTGTTTTATCGATTTCCTAGCATATCATACTTTGGTGTGTGGACAACATGGGTTTGGGCATATTTTAAGTTTTGAGGTGTATTACGAACTTAAAATCAAGGTAAGACCCTTCTTCCATCGATTCTAGCTTTGATAAGTCACAAATAGCATACATATCTTTTATCGAATTATCATGGTATCCTCTATTCTTTTTGGTTGATTATGGTCCTGCCTTGTTGTAGTATCGAGGAGGGTTGTGAGTAAAGACGTTAGGCCACGTGAATTCAACAAAAAAGTTATGTTAAGGCTATTCCCTACTTACGACATGTTTCCTTAAAGCTTAGGAGCAATGTAATTGGGTTGTTATACTTGTAGCCATTATTGTTGATTATTGGCTGCTCGAGTTGATATAATCCTCCCTTGTCGGGGTTCTTATTCAGTTAGTAGCATCCCTATATTGGACACGACTTAGAGGTTATTTGTATAGGTTGCTTATAACTAAATTGCTCGCTTTTAGCGATTGGATTGTTATTGTTGCCCTTGGGGCTATTGTGGTTAGCTGTAGGAATGTGATATATGCCTAGAAGGGCTATGTTTTGCCTACGGGGCTATATGGATGCTTAAGAGGGATATGAGTTGCCTATGGGGCTATATTGATGCCTACAAGGGCTATGAGTTGCCTACAGGGCTATATTGACTCCTAAGAAGGCTATGTTCTTCCTACATGGCCATGTTGTTACTTAAGGGTTATGAGTTGTCTATAAGCTATGTTGATGCCTAAGAGAGTTATGTGCTGCCTATGGGGATATATTAATGCCTAAGAGGGCTATGTGACTACCTACGGGGCTAGGGGACTACCGATAGGGGTATATAGACTGATTGGTACCTTTCAGGCTTATGGGAGCCTGAGTAGGTGGTCTTGTGTGTTGTTTGTACCTGTCGAGCTTATGAGGGCTTGGTTAGGTTGTTGTTTTATTATTTTTGATAAGTTAAGATTTAGGAGCAGGTCGGTACACTTATCTTATCCATGATCTATTTATTGGGTTATACCAGTATATTAGGATACTTGCTCATAGTCTATTACCTTTCATACTCTGTACATTATTTTGTACTGACGCCCCATTGCCTGGGGGTGCTGCATTCATGCATGCAGGTCCCGACAGATGACCCAGTAGACTTCCTCAGTAGCAGGATTGACTTTTATCCAATTGGCTAGCCCCTTTCCTCCGGAGTTGCCAGTGTTTAGAGGTTTGTTAGATTTTGTTGTATATATTTTTATGGGTAGGCTGGGGCCCTGTCCCACCAATCTTTACTACTCTTAAAGGCTTGCAGACTAGTGTGTGGGGTCTGTAGCTAAGTTATAGCCATGCTGGCCTAGTTTGTTGGTTTGATGTATTGTCTTGATATATACATGTTTTCAATTTTGGTATAGAGATCATGGTGGCCTCGACGGCCCAATCAGGACTTATGTGCTAGTTGGCTATTTCTTTATATGAACTCTTAGGAGTAGCTATTTCGTTTATAGGTCTGTTGATAGGGGCATTGCCGGCCGAGGGCATAGTTTTAAGCCGAGATATACTTGTTTGTTTTCTTGATTGCGTGTGGCTGCCATGAGCTAGTAGCAAATGGTTCTGCAGGGTCAGCTAGGGACTGAGTTTTGGCATTAGGAGCCAGTTGCTCCCCTTGAGTTTGGGGCGTGACATACTCTGCCAATTATTAGCATGTAGGGTTTAAACTTGTTTCATCGTCAAAGTACCCTTGGCACGTATTCCCCAAATACAAATCAAAATGATCCTAGATTACACATGGTACATATGTTTATATGTTGGATATACGATCTGCCTATATCTTGCCAGCTTGCTTCAATTGTCCATTCCATCATATATGTCTTTTTTTGACATGTTAATATGCTCCCTTTATTTGTTATTACTCCCATTGTGTTAGACTATCATGTTACCTCACAAGATCCCTACTTGCTCTATTGTACATTTTATATGTACTTACTTGGAATATGTATCCGTCCTTAAGTTGAATCTGCCCACGTTCTCCCTTGGTTCCACGTTCTTGTATACCTTGTATTTGATATTAGTTTGTGAGTATTTGGCTATCATATAGAGTTCAAATCTCTTGGATGAATGTTAAATGTCTTCACTTAATATGTGCTTCAATTTGAGATGTCAAAATGCTTACTGAGTTATATAAGCTCCTAAGTATTACACGTTCATGTCACATTTGCTTCCCATGTCATTGTTATTATCGTAAGTCTATATTCATATGTCCTTTACTACTGGTCCATAGTTCCAAATCTCAACAATGATTATGACCACCAAAACAACAATCTCAAAAGAGTTATGATCATCGAAAGAACAATCTCAAAAGAGTTATAAACATCAAAACAACAATCTCAAAGATGAAAGAATCTAAGTGAAGCAATCTGTATAATTATGGGTGGCAGCCCAGGGGAAAATGCCTAGCATAGGTCGATCCCAATTGATATAGAAGTGTGGCAGCTCAGTGGTGAAAGCCTAGAACGGGCCGATCCTAATTGGTATAGAAGGGTGGCAGCTCAGGGGCGAAAGCCTAGCATGGGCCGATTCCAATTTGTGTAATTATGAGGACAACATTCCAGGGGTTTAAATGACTAGCATGAGTCATTCTCTTCTACCACTGATAAGCTAATCATTTGTATCATATGTCTTATAAATATTATAATGCACAGAAAAGTAAAGAAAAGAATGTAACATACACGATTCCACAAGTATAAGCAGAGGTGGCCTCTAATCTTTATCTATTGGTATTTGGTTTCACTTGAGCTCTCATTTTACATATGATTGTATTATGCCTTACATATTCAGTACATTTTTTCGTACTGACGTCCCTTATTGGGGATGCTTCATTTCATGTTGTAGGTACATGTACTCAACTAGTAGATACTCAATGGTTGTTGGTGAGCTCCAGGTTGATTCGGGGCTTTGCCGAGTCTTTACTATGTGTATTTTCATAGTGGTACAATCATGGATTCCAGTAGAGGCTTTGTAGACATTGTAAATCTATCATTTGTATTCATAGTTTCACTTGTCACATGTATCGGTTCAGCTATTCAACATATGTTGTGTATGAAGCTTCTCATCAGTAAATCTATCTGCATAGTAGTTTACTTTCTCATCATAGGTCACTTGTAAAGCATGTGTTCATATGGTACTTGTCTGCCTCACTTAGGATTAGGGTGTGACAAAAGTGGTATCAGAGCGCTTCGTCCTAGGGAGTCTACGAAGTCGTGTCTAGTAGAGCCTTACTTATGAATGTGTTGTGTGCCACATTTATAATTAGGGGGTTCCTTGGACATTTAGGAAATGTTACCTTCCTTCATAATCCAGATCGTGCGATAGAGCGAAGCTTAAAAGTCAATTATTTCCACTTGTATCCGATCATACTATTCATATTATGCTTACGATGGTTAAGGTTAACGGTAGATAAAATTTCAACATGCAACCTACAGAAAAAGATCTGAAGTTATCAAAATTTAGACTAGATTGAGCTCATTTTATTCGACTGTCCCACTTTATGAGGTATGTAAAGACTTTTATGTTATTTGTATTTTAAGTTGCATTTGTACCATTTGTATCACGTTGTTTTAATTGAGAAAGATATAGTATGGTTATACATATGCTTAAAAAAATGATGGGTTACCTCGTTACATATATGAGTTGTAGCATTTCCAAGCACATCTTTTTAGGAGGATGTAACCAACTCTTGAGTTCTATATTTCCTCTATATTTATAAGATCTATTCCTATAGAGGATACTCGTTCTTAGTCTGTGCTATACATAGAATTTTCTGCATTACAAATGTACTCAAAATTGATTTTGTTGAACCAGTTTCTTTAGTTGGAAGAAGGCAGTGGCACAATCTGATAGTTGAATGTATCAGTGCAATAGTGTTACTAGAGATATCCCTAATTGGCTAACAAGGCCTAAATTCTCACCATATATCATCCTGAATATGTTAATAGTTGGCTTTTTATACGGTATGTTCCAACCACCTTGAATAAGTACTAATAACATTTGTATTCTTTTTATGGTAATAAAACTTAGGGATAAGTGTGTCAATTGCTGCAAATGATATATGTATGGTAGTTCCTATTATGATCTATGTGTTGGCTATAGAGGATTAGTATGTGACTAAAGGGTAAGGTTAACAAAAGGAAAATCGATTGGTTAGACCTAAGTTGTGATTAGTCGGTTGTACATAGTGGGATTAGAGTACATGAAGCTACTAGTTTTGATTAAAAGGTACTTGTTAGATAGGAAGCATGTGAGAATGAAGCTTGAATGACATGGGCCGAATATGTACGTAGAGCTTCTGGTTAGAAAGAGATGGGATATGTCAAATTCCCTAAACATAGGAGTAGGGGTGATATGAGGATGCTATAGAGGAGTGAGATAGGAAGTTATGAAAAAGTGATTGCTAAGTGTATGAGGCAAGAAAATGGTATCAACTCTTCAACCTTAACGAGTTATAATGGCGCACCTGGGAACAACTTTGTGAACCTTTGTTAGACAGAGAAGTCAATTTAGCGTTGATTCAAGTCTTGATATTTGGTCTTGATAACAACAAAGAAAGAGAGGTGAATAGAAAGGTTACATATATAGAAGATACATGGGCCTAGTTCATCCACATCATTAGTACAAAAGAGAAGTAGAGCATTATACACATGTATAGACTTCTATCAAATTGAATAGATCTACTACATGGTTCATTAATATATGCTTGCAGTAATTCATCAGTCATAGTCCAGTTAAGGGAGAGGAAAAATTGATCATATGTTAGTTGTTCTTATTTGCTATTTTGCACGGGAAAAGAGTCGGAGAACCCTCACTTGTTATAAAAAAAAGAGGAAATCTATTAGTATGGCCAGACCTATCTAGTTAAACCCAAAGCGGCTAACTCTAAGACGTTATGAATCATGATATAACTTTATAGGTACCTGATATTTACATGTTATTAGAGTTCATGTTTTATGGTGCATTCAAGCTTCACTATTTATTTTCTATTCCGACCTTCAAAGGGCACCAGGCATTGAGCGTGATATAACACAAGCTAGTAATAAAGGCAAAGTTGACCTCAGCTTCCTACTCTAAAAGATGAACTATTGAGGATTTTCTTTTTCTATCTTGACTCTAGTATTTATATTGACCTAGATGGAATCCAAGTCCCAATAGCAGAACAATTTTACTGCACAGTTTTGGAAGTCATTCCAAAAAGGCTTGGGTTCAAAGGTGAACTTAAGTACTGTATTTCATCCTCAGATAGATGGGCAAGCAGAGCACACTATTTAGACCTTAGAGGATATGTTGAGGGCCTATGTGATTGATTTCATAGGTAATTGGGATGATCACCTGCCTCTTAACGAGTTTGTTTACAACAATAGTTACCACTCGAGCATCCAAATGGCTCCTTATGAAGCTCTTTATGGGAGAAGATGCAAATCTCCTATTGGATGGTTTGAAGTTGGTAAAGTTGGGTTGATAGGACCAGATTTAGTTCATCAAGCTATGGAGAAGGTGAAAGTGATTCAAGAGAGGTTGAAAACGGCACAGAGTCATCAGAAATCCTACACCGATGTTAGGAGAAGGGAGTTAGAGTTTGAAGTGGATGATTGGGTCTACTTGAAAGTTTCACCCATGAAGGGTGTTACGAGATTTGGTAAGAAGGGAAAGCTTAGTCCCCGGTATATTGGCCCTTACAGAATATCTAAGGGGGTTGGCAAAGTAGCTTATGAGTTAGAGCTACCACAAGAGTTAGCAGCAGTTCATCCGATATTTCACTTCTCCATGTTTAAGAAGTGCATGGGCGATCCTTCATTGATCATGCCAACTGAAAATATTGGGATCAAAGATAGCTTATCTTATGAGGAGATTCTTGTTCAGATTCTAGATTGCCCAGTTTGCAAGTTGAGAACAAAAGAGGTAGCATCAGTCAAAGTCCTTTGGAGGAAACAATTTGTTGAGGAAGCTATTTGGGAAGCTGAGGAGGATATGAAGAAGAGATATCCACGTCTCTTCGAATCCAGAGAAAGTGTAGACCAAGGTACTAATTTTCTTCTTAGTACTCTTTAAATTTTGAGTGAGAATGTTGTTTGGTTGCATTTGCTTGTTGGGTGTTTGAAGTTGATGTTAGCACCCTTAGCCTAGTAAGAGTAATCTCATTTGAGGAAGAATGTTCCCAATGGGGAGATATTGTAACATCTCTCAGTTTGAAGTAACTAGGAAGAAGCTGATAATTGGAAATAGTCATTTTAGGAAAGAATGGAAATCTGGAAATTTGTTAAGTGTGTTAAGTTATGTTTTTGGTCAACTTCAAATGATCATAACTTCTAGCTCAGGATGATTCAGGTGTGTCACCAGATATCGTAGGAAATATCTTGGAAAAATATTTCTAACGCCTCCGAGTTTGCGCGATTTTGAGTTTGTATGAGTGAGTTATGCCCATTGGAAGTTATGTTGTTCAAATAAGGAAATGTCCAATCCGGATTTTGAAAGGGTAGTTTGGTCTTTTCCTTGCCCAATTATTTTATTTTGTTTTTGTTAATTAAGTTAGGGTCTAATCAGAATTAGATCAGTTTATGCTTTTACCAAAATACGCTAGGGCTTGGAGAAAAGAGAAAAGAAGAGGAGAAAGGAGAAGAGAAGCAAGATTCGTCAAGATCGTCGAGTTTAGCTTGTGGATTTTGTTGGGGGTGATCCCTACAAGGTATGTAAGTTCACATAGCATTGGGTTAGTTAACCCACGCGCCAAGCATGTTTAATTCGGCGTAGTTTTGTCCTAAAAAGATTGAGAATTTGATGTTCTTGATAGTTGTTCTTGAATTGATTTCGTTCTTGAATATGAGATGGGATTAAGGAGTTTGTTGATGTGTTAAAGTGTTGTTTCCTTGAGTTTTTTGGGTTAGATTTTTTTGTATATGATTTGGGTACATGAATATGAAGTGAATTTAAGAAAAAGAATCGGATTAAAATGATTTAGGATCAAAAAATGAGATCAAAAGTTTGTCATAATTTTGCCTGAAGGGAGGCTTGCGCGACGCGCCCCCATAGTGCACGAGGGGCTCGCTCGGTGCGCCAGCAGTGCACCAGATTTGAGTTCGAGAAAGTTTGAGCTGGTGCGGTGCGCCCGATATCCGCCCAAATCGTAGTTTATCACCAGTTTTCGTCGTTTAGCCTATTTAAGTCCTTCTAAAGTGTACTAACAATTTCCATTGATTATAACTACTCTAAATGACTTCTAAACATCTAGAAATCATCTAAAATCATGATTTACAACCTTGAATCCATAACTTCAAATTCAAGAAAAGTTAAGAGCTAAGTCTAAGAAGTTCTTAGAGTCTTTAAAAGAAGTCTTTTGCAAATGCTTTTGACTTTGTTTTAAGACTTAAAGTTTAAGTTGAGTAAAGAGTAAAGAGTAAAGCTTGAAGTTCATTTCTTCAAAAGTATATGGGGACTATGTACTCCCATATGGTTTTAAAAAATTTCACATTTGAACAAGAAAGGAAACCTCACTTCCAAAGGGCCTTTGGGCTAGTTTTCAGAAAAGGAGTAATCGCTTTCTAAACGAAGCAAGAGGGGAAACTTTGATTTCCAAGATAGACTTTGAGCTAAGTTTTTGAGAACTAATCTCAAATTACAGAAGAAGTATGTTTTTTAAACATAAGAGTTAATATTATATTTTTGGGAGTAGTATTGAGCACCGATATGGGGGAGAGTTCAGACAACTCACTGCCCCCATAAACCATGTCGCCACCATCGGTAAAAAGGGTCATACTTTTAGATGATTCCTTTAGTGCTTTTTAGCATAGACTAGTGGATCCACTTAGTAGTTATGGTTCTATACCCCCGGCAAGGTATAGGACGGCCCTGGCAGTGTGAGGCAAAACGTTGTATCATTACGATAGCTCTTAAGTGATGGTTGTCGATTAGAGAAACTCTCATAGCAATACTTTGCATTTTTTTATTCATCAGAAATATTTGTATTTTCATATACAAAAAGAGTTCTTATTGTATCTTCGCATACATACAGAGTTATTGTTATATTTCTAAATACATAAAGTTGAAAACCATGTTTTAAATCTTTTCTTTATACTGCATTATATACTGCTTTATATTGAAATCATTTTAGTTAAGTTGAGTTGTGTTGAGCCAGGTAAGTTCTTCCGTTCCTTTCAAGCTTATGTCTTGTTTTAGAATTTCCCTCACATACTCGTACAGTCAATAAACTGATGCCATTTGGCCTGCATCTTCTTATGATGCAGACAGGGGTAATCAGGATGACCATCCAGAGCATCGTTGATCCAATTAAGCACTCAGACTCAGTTGGTGAGCCTCCTTGCTTTCAGGAGGATCCCTTGGTTTTGTTTTGTTTTATTGCTTGCTCATTTCACTTCTTAGGATGATCGGGAGTCTTGTCTCGACATTCCTCAGAGTTTAGAGGTTTCATAGACAGAGTTAGTGATGTTAGTTCATAAGTCTTTACTTTCCCTTTTTAGTTAAGTTAAGACTTGAGTTGCCACTGTGGCAGTGAATGTTATTTATTACATTCTAAGTTATATTTTGAGCAATTCTGTTTACTTGTTTTAAAAGTAATTATCTTGAGTGAAGTTTTCCGCTGAGTAAGTCAGTCAGGCCAAGGGTTCGCTTTGAGACAATAATGGTTCTCGAGTGTCAGTCCCGCCCAGGGTGTCGGCTTGGGGGGTGACAATATTCATATGTTCTCTACTACTGGTCTATAGTTCCAAATCTCAACAATGATTATGACCCCACCAAAAGAACAATCTCAAAAGAGTTATAAACATCAAAACACCAATCTCAAAGATTAAAGAATCTAAGTGAAGCAATTTGTATAATTATGGGTGGTATCCCAGGGGCAAATGCCTAGCATGGGTCGATCCCAATTGGTATAGAAGGGTGGCAGCTCAGGGGCGAAAGCCTAGCATGGGCCGATCCCAATTGGTATAGAAAGGTGGCAGCTCGGGGGCGAAAGCCTAGCATGGGCCAATCCCAATTTATGGAATTATGAGGACAGTAACTCAGGGGTTTAAATGCCTAGCGGTAATCCTCTTCTACCACTGATTAGCTGGTTATTTGTATCATATATCTTATAAATATTATAATGCACAGAAAAGTAAAGAAAAGAATGTAACATACACGATTCCACAAGTATAAGCAGAGGTGGTCTCTAATCTTTATCTATTGGTATTTGGTTTCACTTGAGCTCTCATTTTACATATGATTGTATTACGCCTTACATATTCAGTACATTCTTTCGTACTAACGTCCCTTATTGAGGATTCTTCATTTCATGCTGCAGGTACATGTACTCAACTAGTAGATACTCAATTGTTGTTGGTGAGCTCTAGGTTGATTCGGGGCTTTGCCGAGTCTTTACTATGCGTATTTTCATAGTGGTACAGTCATGGATTCCAGTTGAGGCTTTGTAGACATTGTAAAGCTATCATCTGTATTCAAGTTTCACTTGTCACATGTATCGGTTCAGCTATTCAACATGTGTTGTTTATGAAGCTTCTCATAAGTATATCTATATGTATAGTAGTTTACTTTCTCATCATAGGTCACTTGTAAAACATGTGTTCATATGGTACTTGTCTGCCTCACCTAGGGTTAGGGTGTGGCAATTTTCTTCAATTTGGTGACCATGAATCATTAAATGAGAAATTTCTATTTCCTTAATAAGCATGGCGGTACAACATTCCTTAACCACCATTTCGGACATACCTGAAACAAACTTACTCATCATTTCCCTAGAATCGGTCCCCAGAACATGAGGACTAACCAACTCTCAAATCCAATAAAATTATCAACTAGCCACGAGTATGAGAGGTAGAAGCATCGGACACTATTTTAATAAGATAATTTAGGCAAAAGTATGCATTAGTACATGAATTGTACTAGGTATAGGGCAATATGTATAAATAGACATAATAGCATGAAGAGCTTAAACATATGAGATATAACCAACATCTGAGCATTTAAAGGCATAAAGAAGCAATGACATGTAAATCATAAGATATGGTCAACACATTCAAATTAAGATACATTAAAAAATATTTTGAAGAAACATATTATTTTTGTGGGATATAAGCGTTAATCAACAATACGACCATGAGACCTATGTCATAGAATCATGCATATCCCACATACCGAAAGAATGGGATTCTACTTGCCAAGGTAGAGTCCGTACACATCATCTTTTTCTAATGTGTATCCACTAGCTAGGTCATTTATGAAAATCTTATAGGGGCACGTAGTTAGGGACTAGAGGTTTCTATTAGAGACTACCCTATTTGAGTCCCCACCTCAAAGCCCTCTCGATGCTAAGTTCAAATCCCAATGGAATAGATAAGAAATCAAATATCATTATAACATAGGAAAGACAATTATCAATACTAATCCACATCTTTAAAATCAAATAGATCCTTAAACACAATTCAACATAGATGATAAAACCTTTCATCATTGTGAATCCTTAGATGAGATATACCTTCCACAATCATGATCAAATTCGTATGTGAGAAAACCTTTCACAATAACATTGATACTTTCCTATCAAAACATCATCAAAATAGTTTACGTCAATTTTTCATAAAAGCATGCATATCTTCATAAATTCATAATTCATAGTTCATAAGTTCATGAGTGCATCATAGGTTCATAACTTAAAATCATGTATCATGTATGAGTCCTTATAATTTCAACTAAATTTCATGTAATAATCATTAAATCATTCATTAGAAGACTTAATCAACAGTAACAATCATAATTGAATAAAACCTATATAGAACTTGAATGAACCCTAATTTGATCAATTGAAAATTGAATTGAAAAATTGAGAACCTTGGGGAACCCATGGAGGAATAGAATTCATGGGGGAATACCCATATACCTTGTTACTCAAAGCCCAATATGAATCATGAATTGATACCCCTGAATGAACCCTAGATTCTTTTTCTTCCTTAGGTTGAAAGGGAATTTTGGAGAGTGAATTTGGTTAAGTTTTTGGGGAAATAAGAGAATAGGTTTAAAATGGGTAGACTTGAGACATAAAGTTTGTATAAGGCTTAGGGTAGAGGCAAAAGCGACATAGTATAAGCTTAAAACATTTAGTAAAAGACCCAAAAACCCCTAAAAACTAACTGCTAAACTCCTCTACGATTTAGACCTACGGTCCGTAGGACTTTTTACAGACCATCCTGGTCAACCGTAAAAAAGTCCAAAAGCCTAATATTTTGGCTAACTTTTGACGAAACATGTTGTAACACCTCAAAAAAAATTTGAGCTAAAACTCGAACCATCCTTTGTTGTGAGTAGGATTTTACTGAGGAATTTAAAATTTCTTAAGTGTTAAGGTCACTAGATGTAGCACCTTGAGTTCCAAAAAGAACTAAATTGGAAATAGCAAAATCTGAAATTTTGCAAGTTATGCTTAAGTTATGAGTTTTGGGTCAACTTAAAATGACCATAAATCTTAGTATAAGATCCTTTAGGTGGACTACAAGATAGCTAACGAAAAGTATTTGAATTATCTTTCCAACGCCACCGAGTTTGCTAAGTTTTGAGGTCGTATGAGTGAGATATGCCTTTTTGAAGTCAAGCTGTCCAATTAAGGAAAGTTACCCGAAAATAGTAAGGGGTATTTTGGTCTTTTCCTTACCCAATCAGATTTAATTCATTTTTAGTAAGGTTATAAGGGTCTAATCCTATTAGGTTTAATTTGATAATCCTAATATATGCCTAGGGTTTTAGTTGAGAGTTCAAGAAGAGAAAAGAGGAAAGGATCAAGGCGTTCGTCGAGGTTCTTGAGTTTTGTTACGAATTTTCGCCGTGAGTTTGATCCCTAAGAGGTATGTAAGCTTCCATAGTATTGGGTTCGTTCACCCACACACCAATCATGACTTTCTTTTGTGAATCTATCCATAAATATTGAGCAATTTAATTTCTTGATGAGTTCTTGATAAGTATTCTTGAAATTTCCTTATCGATTAAGTTTTGATGTAAGATTCTACTTGGGTCAACTTCAAATGACCATATATCTTAGAATATTAAGAGTTAAATGAGCCATAATCTATTAAATCAAAGGTATTTTAATCTACTTTCCAACGCCACCAATTTCGCATCAATCCAGTTTCTGAGTAAAAAGTTATGACTATTTTAGTAACCTATACAGTGCTGTTACGAATTAGCCGACGGGAAAACATTAAAAAAGGTTGTTTTTTTGTTTTTTTACCTCCAAGAAAATCCTAAACGAATTTCTTGACTAATAAAAGTCTCTAAACAATCAGATTTTTATCTTTTAGTCCATCATTCTCTTCTCTCTCAAACCCAAGGGCAAAACCCTAAGGAAAAATCAAAGTAGAAGACTCCATTCAAGATTCTTTTAATCTTTTTCAACTCAAGTTCCTCTATACAATTATGAATCACTAATGAAAATCATAAATCTTGGCCATAAAGATTTCAAGAAGCTAATTCAAGAATCTCAAGAAAGGTTTTCTTGATTGTTTACCTTCAAGCTAGGGTTTCAAGGCTTCTAATCAAGTTCTTCTTCAAGATTCTTCAAGAACCTTGTTCTTTTAGGTATGTAAGACTATCATAGTGTTGGACTAGTTCGTCATCACGCCCTACATCTACTTTCAGATAAGTAAAAGAGTAATCTAGGATACTTTGAGTATTCTTGAGATAAGTTGATTTTGAGTTCTTGAGTTCATGTTTCTTTTAAAAGTTATATTCCTAATTATCAAATTTTTATATTGTTATTGAGATCCTTCATATCATGAATCATAACTGTTGAATTCATAATTCAAATTCAAGAAAGAGTTAAGAGTAGAGTTCAAGAAAGTCTTTGAGTTCAATTGTGAATCCCTTGAGATCAACTGTCGATTTGAGCTATGTTTTGAGAAAGTAAGTATGAGAATGAGAAGAGTCGTATACATGAGTTTCATATTTTTATTAGACCCTTGAGTCGAGTCGTTCATGCCCATAAATTCCACATGAACTCCATAAGTTGAGTATCTTAGAGAGGAGTAGTTTCTTCAAGTTCTAAGTCTTTGAGTATTGAGTTCCTAATCACTTTTGGGATTATATTCCTAATCATGGGGCTACTACATGTTACCCATGAAGGTCCTTGAGTTTATTAGTTCATGCCCATAATTCCGCATGGACCCTATGAGTCGAGCAGTCTTGAGATGAGAGGTATCATTAACATTCTTGAGTTTAGTCGTTCATGTCCATAATTCTGCATGAACCCTATGATTTGAGTTATAAATTTTGAAAAGCTTTTTAAAGCCAACAATTGAGTTCTTAAACTGAGTTTTGAGAAAGTAAAGATGAGTTCTGAGAAAGAGATTCTAAAGCATGATTAGTATGACAATCGAGTATGCCATCAATGTATGAGCATATGGTATTAGATATACAATCAATGTTTATGCAGTATGACTTCCCGAGTAATCAATGATCATATTATAATATGATTTCAAAATGTTTTTGAGAAAGAGTTTTCAAGTATGAGTATAAGGGGACTATGTATTCCCAGAGGCATCAATTTTACATTGATAAAAGAGAAATTGAGATTTCTAAATGAGTTATGAGTTCAAAAGTTATTTCAAGAGTAGTTACCTCTTTTAAGAAGGTAGTTTGAGCAATTATCTCAAACCACAGAAAGAGTTATGTTTTTAAACATATGAGCTAGTTACGTTTTGGTAGTAGTATTGAGCACCGATATGGGGACGAGTTTGAGTTCAGATAATTCGAACTCTCCATAAACTGTTACCTCTTTTTAGATGATTCCTTAATGCTTTTAGCATAGACTAGTGGATCCACTTAGTGAGTTAGGTTCTATACCCCCCGGCAAGGTATAAGATGGCCCTGACAGCGTGAGGCAAGACATTTTTACCATCACTTAAGCTCACAGAGATGGTTGTCGATTAGAGAAAAATCCCACAGAGATAGTTTATATTCCTATATACACATAAATTACTTTATATTTTCATATACAAGCAGAGTTTATCTGGTATCCTTGCATACAAACTGATTTTCTTTCTACCATTTTAAAAGATTTCCATATATTGCATATGTACTGTTGATTTATATTAAGTTGAGTTCACAGAGTTGAGTACCCAGAGTCGAGTATCTTATTATTGAGTTGAGCCTTATTTCACTGAGTTGAATATCTTATCATTGAGTTAAACTATGTTTCTTATTCCTGAGTTTAGTTTAGTTGAGTGAGTTGAGAGGAGGTGATAGCATCCAAGGAAGCTCTACTCCATTGAAAGACAAGGATGAAGCTTTAGAAACTCCAAGGAGGCCCATAACAAGATCTCAAACCAAGGAGTTCAATGATAAGCTCAATGGGCTTCAATCGCTGATCCAAAGGTGTCTTATTGGGGA
>JAJOOF010001339.1:0-40988 GCA_029582545.1 Solanum lignicaule | reverse complement strand
AAGTTATCAACTTTTTAAATCAAATTCTATGATTCTAACTCTTATCTTTAAAGTTTATCAACTTATTACTTATAAAATTGTGTTAATAATTCATATAATAATTGTCTCAATAAAAGGATGTTTTTCAATGTTGAATTGATAAAATTTAAAACTAATAATTAAAAAAAAAGTGTTTGAAATATCATTTATATAAAAGATATTAAGTAGTAATTTACATCTAGAAATTTAGAAAAATAAATAGATATAGATAAAATTTATATAGATTTTAGGCCTCTAATAAAAATTTCGCTTTAGGCCACAAATTATGTTGAGCCGCCCCTGCTCCACCCACATGACTCCCTTCCCCTTTGGGGCATAGCGCCTTTTTTTGTTTTCATCAATATGGCACTGATTATCGGCTGACTCCCTACTAATCCGTTGACTTGTTCTTCAACCTACTAAGCAAAAATTCTATGAGTTTATGGACTATTTAACTTTTTAAAATTACTAGAGTTGATGCTTCATTTTAAAGACTATTACAGTTACAATCACGGGATGGACATGGCACCTGAAATAAGGAAAAACAAGTGTATTTGTCTGAAGCAAACCATAGAAGTGTTGTGTAGCAGAATACTTTTTTTTTATGAAATATGAAGTATAAGTGTAGCAGAATACTGTTGGGCCAATTGGCACAAAAAGAAGACATTTGAAATCACATACAAACCACCACGTCTAAAACAATATGCTTTCTTGTATTCCCGAGCTATAAGGGTTTTGTTTTCATATCATCAAGTGCGAAAAAGCTACACTAGGAGAACCAACTGTTTTAATTTCTTTCCATTTCATTTTTCACTATACTTGGGAACTAAAGTCATCAATATCAAGTGTCTAATTTAGCACACAAAACACAGCCCAAACTATTACAGAAACTTGTTTCTTCCCTTCTTTTTTCTTGGGTAAACAACAAAATCAGCAATCTTTCACATTCATTTTACAAGAACAACAATTTTTAAGCTTGTCTTCTCCCGGAATCTCACTACTATGAAACTATCCACAAGCTCAAGTGAATTCCTTGTCCCCCTAACGACTATGTAACAAACATTTAAACGCCTTCCACGATAATCCACCAATAAATTTACATATCAACCATTCAATTGATGTCAGCTATATGAAGTAATCAGGGTCCATTTCTCAAATGTACACCAAACTTAATGAATTTATCTATTAAAGACATTTTTCTTTGTTTTGTATCAACAAAATCACTTAATCATTCATTTGTTTCTCTAAAAAACGATCACGTCGGAAAATTTCAATAAAATCAGTGAAAAACTACCATTAATAAATTTTCTTTATAAAACCACCGGCAAAATTACTCTTTTTCGTACTTCATTAACTAACTCGACAGTAAAGTTGCTGACAACACGTTAACTCAAGATTGGGAGCCTTTTACTGGTGCCATTGCTAATGCCCTTGATCCCAATTCCCCCTTCAGGCCTTAATGCTCTCTTATTGGCATACATACGTTATGTATGCAGAACACACATATAGGTATGTCTTTCTAAAATTAGGTAGATAAAGTTCATTTTTCTGCTAGTCTTATAATTTTGTTCAAGTGGAAAAATATGCTGGTTAATTTGATAAATTTTGAAGATTATCTATTGTTAACTAGAGCCAGAATGGATACAATTATCTATTAAGTGCAATGAAAGAGTAAGCCTTCCGGTGGTTTTATAAAGAACACGTTACTAATGACAATTTTCTGGTCATTTAATCTAACTTACGGAGAAACAAATGACTAAATGACTATTGATACAAAACAAACAAAAGTGACTTTATTGATACGAAACAAACAAAAGCGACTTAAGTGCTACAAAAAAAAATGAATTTACTCAAAGTAACCAAATAAGACAAACTTATTGAGAATCACATAACAACATCACGATTCAGGCAAATGACTAGTTAAGTGAAAGTGACTTTATTGATACGGAATAAACAAAAGTGACTTTTTATTCATACAAAACAAATAAAAGTGAATTTACTGAAAAGTAATCACATAACAAATAAAAGACAAACTTGTTGAGAATCACATAACAACATCAAAATTCAAGATTCTGTCAAATAGAGACTCACTAGGTGTAGTTGAATGCATAGTCTCATCAACACGAACCGATACTTTAGTTAAACGAGTGAAACCCGAAAGCAAGCGCATATGCCAAAGCTGAACCAAACAGGCCCATACCAAAATGCTAGCAAAAACAGGAATAAACCACAGTTTCAACCTAGTCCTCTGAATCACTACCCCTTGTATAGATTGTTGTACCCTTTCACTCTTCACTTGTACCACACTCTCCATTGTTTTCCCTCCTCCTCTTCTTCACTCCTCATTGCCAACAATTCATTCTAAAAATCACAACTTTACAACATTACAAACATACCCATTTCTCCATATTCAAGAATCTTGTATTATTATTCAAAATGGGAAATATTATTCAACACCCATTATAAAGTTTTGACTTTTAAACCAGAATCAAGAAGGGCATTGGGAAAAATTTAACCCTAGAATTCAAAATGGAAACAAAAGATTCAAAACCCAGTATAAAGATTCGCACTTTGAGGCAGAATCAAAAGAAATAGTAGAAATTTAGAAGATCTATGAAGACGCAAAAGATGAAGATGAAAATGTAAATTTAATCAAGAACTCAAAGATACTATAATATGAATGTTCCTTCTGATTTTAAGAACAGTTTCTGTAAAAAGTTGAAAAGAAAAAAAAAACTTATATAAATAAATACTTTCTGTTTATATTTATTTATTTATTTGTTTATTTTTTTTATTGAAGAAAAGAAAATCTCAGATTGTGATGAGGAAAGAGAGTATAATTTACCATTTAATTTTGGAAAAATATGGTTGAATCAATACAAGCAAAAGACTTTGTGAAAAAATGAGAATTAATAGAATTTCGTTATTTAGTTTATAAATCAAGAAGCCAATTTAAATTGGGATCAGCACCTACTCTCTTAATTTTGTGTTGGCTTTGTCAATGGTGTGATAACACTATGATATGCTTGTTTTTCTTATTGAATTATAATTATTTATTTTAAACTTTTTGAGCGGTATTGAAATAAGGGAGAAGATGAGATAAAATTTCGACAAATGCATACTAATGGTGAGGTGTTGTTCTAGTCTTTCTTTTAGCTTCTAGGTTCATAGAAAACAGTATTAAATTTGGATATCAAACAAAATTAATCTTAACCAATAACTGTTAAGTACTGATATTAAAATCTACTCGACTTTAATTAATCTTTGCAACAAAAGTATATCTAAAAATGAAAGTTTATATGCTTTTAATTAATTAGTAGAAGTAACAAAATGGATGAGCATGACTCTTGCATGTGAAATTCTAGGGCATGTAAAGTAGTTAAGATCATTTAAGAATATGATGTCATAGATGAGATTGCGTCTCTTTTAACTAAAGTTTTAAGTTTATGTGATATTGAACATTCAATGAACCCCTCCTCTCCCTCCCTCGCCAAAACATGATAAAGAAATTAGGTTTTTCATGATCGTATCCCATGAAATCATGAAGAATTGTTGCACTTTATGGATATATGAAATTAATTCAAGAACTTGTTACGATATAAGATTAGATGTGAATTGCATCAAGCAACCCCAAACAAAAAAAATTAAAATTATGTCATATCACAAGAGGATCGGAATTTAAATTCTATATACTTATAGTATAAAAATTATCAAAAATACACATTTAATGATTAGATGATAAAACAATTACAGCCCTGGTGGTTATACATGCAGTAATCATAAATATATTACTATATATTTATCTGGTTTTTTGACTAGAGGTGGACGTTGATTCTTTGGTTCGGTTTTATTAAACTTCGATTTGATTATTTAGTTTTTGGTTTTGAAAAAGCTTGCATCAAACACCAACCAAATTAATTTGATTCGTCCAACCAATCACTTTACTCTCTCTCTCTCTCTCTTCTATTTGATTTTTTTTTACTTCAATTCGATCAACTTCAATGTTTTTAAAATAATTTTTTGGTGCAAATGAAAAATAAAATAAGGATCAAATCAAATATATTGTCACGCCCCAAACTCGAGGGGCGCAACTGGCTCCTAATGTCAAAACTCAGGCCCGAGCCGACCCTGCTGAACCATTTGCTACAAGCGCATGGCAGCCACACACAATCAAGAAAACAAACAAGTATATATCGGCTTAAAACTAAGCCCTCAGCCGGCAAGGCCCCTGTCAATTGATCTATAAAAGAAACAGCTACTCCCAGGAGATCATATAAATAAATATCCAACTAGCACAGAAGTCCTGATTGGACCGTCGAGGCCACCATGATATCTATACCAAAACTAAAAGCAGGTATATACCAATACAATACATCAAACAGCTCACAAGTTTCAGCAAACCAACAACATAGGCCAGTATGGCCATAACGTAGCTATAAAACCCACACACTAGTCTGCTAGCCTCTAAGAGTAGTAAAGATTAGCGGAACAGGGGCCCAGTCTACCCATAAAGATATATACAACAAAAGGTAACAAACCTCTCAACTCTTGCAACTCCGGAGGAAAGGGGCTAGCCAACCGGATAAAAGTCAATCCTGCTGCTGAGGAGGTCTACTCGGTCGTCCGTCAGGACCTGCATGCATGAATGCAGCGCCCTCCAAGGCAATGGGGAGTCAGTACAAAATAATGTATAGAGTATGAAAGGCAATAGACTATGATGAGGTATCTTGATATACTGAAATAATATGATAAATAAATCAAGGATAAGATAAGTGTACTGACTTGCTCCTAAATGTAAACTTATCAAAAATAATAAAACAACAACCTACCCAAGCCCCCATAAGCTCGACAGGTACAAACAGCACACAAGACCCCCTACTTAGGCCCCCATAAGCCTGGAAGGTGATAATCAACCTATATACCCCTATCGGTAGTCCCCTAGCCCCGTAGGCAGTCACATAGCCCTCTTAGGCATTAATATAGCCCCGTAGGTAGCACATAGCTCTCTTAGGCATCAACATAGCTTATAGACAACTCATAGCTCTCTTAGGCAACAACATGGCCCTGTAGGAAACACATAGCCTTCTTAGGCGTCAATATAGCCCTGTAGGCAACTCATATCCCTTCTAGGCATCAATATAGCCCCGTAGGCAACTCATAGCCCTTTTAGGCATCCATATAACCCTGTAGGCATAACATAGCCCTTCTAGGCATAGATCACATTCCTGCAGCTAACCACAATTGCCCCAAGGGCAACAATAACAATTCAATCGCTAAAAGCGAGCAATTTAGTTATAAGCAACTTATACAAATAGCTTCTAAGTCGTGTTCAACATAGGGATGCTACTAACTGAATAAGAATCCCGATAAGGGAGGATTATATCAACTCGAGCAGCCAACAATCAACAGTAATGGCTACAAGTTTAACAAAGATAACAACCCAATTACATTGCTCCTAAGCTTTAAGTAAACATGTCATAAGTTGGGAATAGCCTTAACATACCTTTCTAATAAATGCTCGAAAGACCGTAGTTCCTTCACGAAAGTTGTTCCTTATGTCCTAAGCTTCGCAAACATTATATATACACAACTGGTACGCACCTATAAACAGTTCATAATTAATCTTAAATCGGCAGATTTGCCATATTGCCCCAACTTGTCAAAACGTCCGTAGAAATTCATAAAAACAACCATAAAAGGGTCCTGAAATGATTATCTTAGTTAACCAAGTGTAAACCTTGAAGAAACACCAATAACTACAAATTTATATCTTCAAAAACCAGCTCCAAACGCAACTAATAGAAGGGGAAAACGATTGCCACGTGTAGGGATTACGTTTCTAGGCACGGGGGAAATGTTTAATGGTAGGAATCGTCAAAAACTAACCTTCATCATGCTAGAACTCCATAGGAACTCTCTCTTAAGCTTTCTCTCTGTTTTGGAACTGAAATGAAATGTTTTTATGGCTTAAAATGTTAAATAAGCCGACATACCATATTTTTGACCCGATTCGGATTTTGCCCCGACAGTCCCTAGTAAAACCCTCATAACTTTTTGCTCTGATGTCGGTTTGATACGGAGTTTTATGCGTTGCAAACTAGACTCGTAGGCCTTCAATTTAATGGGTGATAGGCCTTCTAACTCTTTATATATTGGGAGAAAACATCCAAGACATTTGACCCAAATTTTAGACAAATCTTTAAAAAGGAACTTACGATAACTTTCACCAAATTTTATTTTGCCACTTAACTTCAATACTTGAGATACAACCTTTGAACACTTAAAATATGACATACCACATCATTTTTAATTTATTACTCACCCTCCTTGTCTTTCCACGAAGATATGAGTTAATTTAGACGTTTTGGAAAGTCGGGGTGTTACATATATATATATATATAAAGCAGAATCATTGACCAACTGATGTGGCATAGCTAAAAAGCCAGCATTTATATTTTCCTTTTTTTCTCATATTTTTGCATTTTTTACTAATTATTTCTACATAAAGTATACTTATTATTAAATGAACCATAACCGAACCCACAAACGCTCCTTTTTCCAAAACGGCTATCCTCACTAACTATACTATTTACTTTTTCAAAACGGCTCCCTTCCACGATCTTCCAATTATTTTGACAATTCAAGTTGTCAGTCATTTCACACATGTACTATATATAGAAGCATTTTTTTCTTTTCAATTATTTAGTCATTTCACACATGTACTCTTTATGGAAGCATTATTTCCTTTTCAATTATTTTTCATCTAATCAAAGTGGATTATGTATATTTATTTATATAGTTCTTACCATTGTTTATTACAGAGAAAATACATAATTACCCCATTAAAGTAAGAACTGTTTTGTAAAAAGACACTTGAACTTTGTGAAAGTCCTATTACCCCACTAAACTACTTTCAACCAAACTTAATACATCATTTTCACTTATTTTTGCACTTGTTGTGTACTCACATTGCAAGAGCGCGTGAGTAGTTTAAAAAACAGCCTCTAACCAATATAAAAAAGTCATGTGGCATTTCAATTTGATTTCTTTTTAAAAAATAAATAAAGATCCATCTTCCCCAAATCAATTCAAACATCATTAACAACTATTGAAGCTTGTTGGAGTGTTTATGACCGAGTTAGCACTGTAGTATTTCTCGAAGTTTGATTCACTGTCACAAGACGAGTACTCTGTTAAGTCATCCTCAATTCTGGACTCGTCATTTGCTTCCCTATCTTCTTTGTCATTCCGATGGTACAATTTATCATCGTCGATATTTGATATTTTTGACGGAGATGATGAAAAGATAACAAAAGTGAAAAGAAAAAATGAAGAGAAAGAAGGTCATTGTTAGTCACCATTTTATCTGACGAAAAAAACATTTTCCGGCGATAATGGTAGATTAATGGTGGTTAGCCATGGTTGCTTCAACCATCTGAGACGAAACGCCTCTTGGTGCTAATAGAAGTATTTGTATAGTTCCAAAAATAGAGGAATAGAATAAAATGATGATTGTTTTCCTAAAATTACAATGATAATAGCATAAAAATAATAGATTGATTTTTGTTTACCATTTATCATTGAAGTTAATTGTCTTTTTTTTATTTGATGAAGAAGGTTAGGGAAAGGGAGAGGTAGATAGAAATGGAGAGGTGTTGGGGGGGGGGGGATTACTTTATTTATAATAAAGAAAATTCTTTTTTCATATTTATTTTTTATAATTTATGACATTTAACACGTGGCAATTTGAGATTGGGGCGTGAAAATCACATCTTTTCTCACAACTGGGTTTAATCAAAAAAATGAGGCAATGTCATTACTTTCAAATTGTTCAGGGGGGTGTTAGGACCCCCGCAAAGTTTAAGTGTCTCCTTGCAAAAAGAGTATTATTTCAAGGTGGACTTTATATATTTTTTCTTTATTACATGTGTTTTTCATTGTATGGATTTCATTTTGATTTGTAATTTCATGATTTTTCTACATTGCTCCGTCTAAATATGTTTATAAATGGTCATTTAAAATGATCACCACATATCTTCCCAACTATTACAAACATATTACTGGAGGATTGAATCCAAGTGGTGTTAAATTGTGGGGGGGAAATTACTTTTGATGTTCGATGAAATGGTCATAGAAAAATCATGTGAATTGCTTCAGAAAGAATTTGTCGGTTATGCTACAAAAGTGTATCTTTGTAAGGTATGACTTCTTTGAATTTGATGAAGGAGAAAATTTGAACCTTCCATTTCAAGAATCAAACGTGGTTGTTGAACTTTTGTTACCTTTAAGTTTTACAATAACTTTTTTTCCTGGCTTTATGGTGTGTAATTGATGGATTATAATTTTATTGGTTACTTATTTATTCATAATATTACTCCTTATTTAAAGAGACATATGTGTTCTTACCTAATAGTTTTCAAATTTCTTAATTATTTATGTCGTGACATTTGATTTTCATGATCGTATTGGAGGTTTGATTAGGAACATGAACGGATGATGGAGCATATTGTCTACTTAAGTGTAAAGGCATAAATTTTTAGGTGTTCTTAGTACATGTTTTAGTAGGTCATTTTATTGGTGGTGCAGCTGCTACTTATTTGTGAATATTTGGTTCAGGAAGTTCTAGCATTTTTTCAGAGCGGACGCAAATCATTTGCTTATGCAATAAAACAAGAATGACAATATTCAATAGATTTTTGCATATTTCACTTATTTGTTATTGCTTTGTTTTATTGTACCATAATTTTTTTACCTGTGAGGGTATGTAATAACTTATACTCCTTCCTTTTAATTTGTTTGTCTTATATTTTTTTAATCTATTTCAAAAAATAAATGTCTCTTTCCCTTTTTGATACATTATATATATCTTTAATTTAAGATTATAAAATTCAAAAAAAAAAAAAACTTTCTTAAATTTCTTATCGAGTCAAAACGAGACAATCAATTTGAAATGGAGGGAATAGAAGAAAGGAAAATATGGAAAGGAGATGCCTTTATATATTAACCTGAAGACATTTCCAAGTCTAATTTTGTGATTAGTTAATGACAGATACATTTGTGTAAAGTTTTTTTAGGTTATGAATTTTTCATTAAAAGAATAAAGATATTTATAGTGCAAAAAGAAACAGGAAAGAAGAGGAAGTAGAGGACGGTGGAGTTGAAAAAAAGTAGGAAAACATATTAGAATAAGGAAAACATGTTCTTACCTAACTGGGAAGAAGGTGACAAATCTGAAATTGAATTTGTAACTATTTACTTGATGATTCTAACATCATTATTTTGCTAAGAAGGTAAAAGCTTTTATCAATTAATTTTTATCCTTATATTTTATTTATTTTTATTTTGAAAATGTTTTCCTTTCTGATTTTAATTTTCATTCTACTAACATGTGTATTCTCATTTTTCAATAAAAAGATTTTGTGTTCTTACCTAATCGGGGAGAAGGTAAAAGGCCTGGAATTTTTTTAAAACTATTTATTGGATGATTCCGACGTCGGTTATTACTAAGAAGGTAAAATAAAATAAATTATTTTACAAAATATATAATTTATTGTGATAAAGAATATACTATCCTTATTTTAAAAATATTAAATTTATTAAGTGTTCTTTTCTCTCATCATTTTAAAATACTCTCCATAATATAATTTAAATATGTGATAATTTAATTAAAATTGATTGGAGAGGAAATATTGATTCCTTAATGATCGCGTGTAGCGCGGCCAAGTTTCCTAGTATTAGATACTAAAAGGTTAAAAAATATTTAAATGTGATCATTGATCAACAACACCCAACCCTACCCCCAACTCTCATTATATTTTCTTGAGAAATATAACATTCACTTCTGTATATCTACCTGTATACTACATCAAAGTGTAGTCCCCTCCAAAAAGTTTTACTTACATCAATCCTAAGATCTTCTAGTTGCAGTTAGTCAGTAACATTAAACACATCTTCAATATCTTTTATCACTATTTGCTTACACCAAAAATAGTAAAGCCCTAGGCAATTTGTCTTTATCTTTCGGATATTGTTTTGTTTTCCTGTAGAACATCTTTGATTCATTTCCTTCCAAATTGTCCACCAGATGTAAGTTGGGGCAATCCTCCATCTCTTCTCCTTTTTTCCAGCATTTTCATCCTTGTTTCAGCATTGTAGGACTTCTATAATTCTTCTAAGCTTTGTCCACTTGATCTTCCTCTTGTGGATCAAAATCTGCCACAATTGATCTTTCCATTTGCAGTTTAAAAAGAGATAGTTGATTGTCTCCACCTGTTCTTCACATAGATAGCATCTAGAACATAAATTGGATTTCCTCTTGTTCAAGTTTTCATGTGTTAAGACTGCCTCCTTTGCCAAGAGTCATGTGGAGTAATTCACCTTGTAGGGAATTTTTGTTCTCCTGATCATCCTCCAGGGCCTTCTTGCATGTTGCACCTTAATAAAACAAATTTTTTGTATGCTGATTTTACATTTATCCCCCCCCCCCCACCTTTTCTCCCCCTTCCATGCTAGTCTATTTTCCTTTCCAGACAGATTGATAGCCATATGCATTGTGTCATGAAATCTTAATATGGTTGTCATTTCCCAATCATTTAGGTTCCTTCTCAGAATCAGCTTCCACCCTTGTCTTCTCCATAATTTTGCTACTGTTACTTCTTGTGCTTGGCACTGACTATCTAGTACAAGTGAAGCATGATTGAGTGTTTCATGTCCACGCCAAATGTCATTCCAAAAAGCTATTTTTTCTCAATTGCCCACCTTGCAACTTGTTCACATTGGTCACCATCTTCGTCATCTATTTGTCCTTCATGCCATATTTTTCTATTATTACTTCCTTTCATAGAGATACTTCTTTTCCACGACCATTTCATCATCAACCTCTTGTTTTGGGTGCTCAACTCTTTGATATTGAGTCTACCCCCTCTCTTTCTTACCGGCAGTTCCTCCCATTTGACCAAATGATACTTTACATGATCTTCACTTCCCTATCATAAAAAGTTCCTCCTAATTGCATCCAACATTTTGGTTACCTTGGCTGGTATAGAGAATAATGACATCATGTTTGAGGAAAGGGCATCCAAGATTCTATTTACTAGAGTTAGTCTGCCACTTGAAGATAAATATTGACACTTTTAGTTTGCAAGCTTCCTTTCACACTTTTCAATTACTCCACTCCATATTTTTTTACTTGCTCTTAACCCCCAAAGGCATTTTCAAGTAGGTTGTTGGTAATTCACCCACTTTACCCCATAGCTTGTTAGTTAAGTCTTCAATATTTATCATTGTGTTAATTGGATAGATGAAAATGTTGCTCCATCTTATGTGCAAAACTGAATCAGCCTCGAAAATATTGAAGATAACCCTCAAAATCAGCATCTGCTCCATTATTGCATCACAAAATACTAGAGTGTCATCTACATATTGTAGATGGGTAATCTCTAGGTTGTTTCTTGTATTATTCCCCACTTGGAAACCTCTAATCCAATCCTTGACTTTTGCAGTCTGAAATAAGTTGCTTAGTCCTTTCATGGCTAAGATAAGGAGAAAAAAGGGATAAAGGGTCGCCTTGTCTCAAACCTCTGTATAATGAGAGAATAGAGAATTTCACTGAGCTTATGCACTGTCTAATCCATTTTAGCCATTTTGGTCCAAATCCTATCATCTGCAACATATTCATCAGAAGTTTCATTTCAAATGACCATATGCCTTCGGGATATCCAGTTAACATAAGATCCATGATTGTTTATCTCTCTCCCTAGAGTCAACACATTCATTAACTATCAATATTACATCCATGATCTACCTATTCTTGATTAAAAGCCATTTATTGTATTAGCTTATGTATCACTTTTTTCTTTGCAATTATCTTGTACACTCCTTCTATTTGACTTATTGGTCTAAAGTCATTTAGTTTCATAACCCTTGTCTTCTTGGGTATCAAGGCCATAAAAGTAGCATTTATACTCTTCTCAAATACCCCTTCCTCATAGAAGTTATGAACTGCTGCCACCACTTCTTTTTTATGACTTCCCAACACTGGCTAAAAATAGCCATGGAGAAGCCATCTAGGCTAGCGACTTTATCCCCAGCACATGCTTTGATGCTTTTTCATATGCTTCAAAAGGGGTCATCAATTTGTTATTGTCATTTTCACCAATCACATGACACTCTCTCATTTCTAATTTTGGCCTCCAATCCTCAGTTTCAGCATATAACTTCTCATAGTACTTTATGATCTCCTTTTCTATCTTTCTAGCTAGGCTCAGTCACTAACTCATCCCTGACTTTAATCTTATCAATACCGTTGACTCTTTTGTGTACATTTATTGTTTTGTGGAAGAAGTTTGTATTCCTATCCCTCTGTTATAGCCAAACTGCCCTAGATCTCTATCTCCATGTTTCCTTTTATTTACAAGTTGTAACTTTCAATTTTCCTAATAGACCATTATGCTTATATGAGTTTGTATTCTAGACCCTTTTACATAACCTTTTGTCAACTGAACCCTTGCATCCATTGAAACTTAATATTTTAAACCCCATTTTGACCTATCATCTCATGTGACATTTTTTTCCAAAGTGTTGTGATACACATATTTTATGCGCGTGAGGTCTTCAGACTAGACAACAAATGTCAATTTTTGACCTAATGAAAGTCATCTTCTTCCTCATTTATACATTCACTATTGTTGAACAAAAAGAAGTCTTTTTGGGCTTTTCTACACTTCAAATCTTTTCGTCCCAATTTTTTCTCCATTTCGTTTTGGTTGCTGCCTTTCATCTTCTTCAAAGAGTTCATCATTTCTTTAAGAACATAAAATCAAATATTTCTGTCCAAATTTTTCTCCATTTTATTTTGGTTATTGCCTTTCATCTTCTTTAAAGAATTCATACAAACGCAAAATCCTATTGAAACAACCCCAACATCTTATTTTAATAACACAAAATCCTATTATGAAACAACTCACCCCAATATCCTATTTTCAAACAACCAAAAATCTATTCCTAAAAAGAAGCTCGATAGAATTGGAATGGTGCACATTAGGCACCAAAAGTTTCTCTCTCGGCGCACAATAGCAGGTTGCAATTGTGCATCATAAAGTGACGATGACTAAGCTCCGATCAACGTCGCCCAACCAAAACCTTGTCACACCAGCAACTGGAATTCCACAAAAACTTCCCCCACTCACACTTGGCAATTACTTCCCACCGGGGTTTGATGTGATTCCGAAGGAGGAGAAAGATAGTAGCAGTGAGGATGAAATACAGACTATCAAAGCAGGAAGTCAGGAGCCAGCGATACGGTGACTACAGTTCTCTAATGCTGAAACATCGACTCATCCAACAACCGATGTTGCACCCAAACGAGATAATCGCAGTGATGCTAAAACCCTAACATTTGTACCTCCAAGTCTAAAAAATGGAACCGTAACAGTAATGATATAGGAGAAAGATATCCAGACTCAGGTGCATAATTGGAAAACAGTTTTAATTGGGTATGTTTTATGAGATACTTCTTATGAGAAGCAGATGGAAGAATATGCAGCTAAGATTTGGCACTTTGTTCCTATGCCTAAGATCCTATTGCATGATGAGGGGTACTACATCTTCAAGTTTAAATCTGAGGAGGATAAGTAAAAGGTAATAAATTTTGGACCCTACTATTTTAGCAATAGGCTTCTAATCCTCAAGCCATGGGTACTTGATTTTGAGTTTGATAAGGAGATCCTTAGTATGGTACCTATATGGGTGAAATTTCCGGGTTTACTAGTAGGATATTGGTCTATTGAGTCCCTGAGTAAGATTGTTAGTGCAGTTGGAAGGCCAATGCATATTGATCTGGGTACTGCTAATCTGGAAAAGATCTCTTATGCCAGAATTCTGATTGAAGTAGATGTCTCACAGCCATTAACGGAGGTGATAAGTATTGAAACCCCTTCAGGACTTTGGGAGCAACAAGTTGAGTATGAATGAATACCAAGATATTGTAATGAATGCCTGAGGTATGGACACAATGACTCAGACTGTTGGTATCAGCAACATGAAGAGAATGGTGTTAATGCGACTAATGAATCAACAAATATAAAAGAGCCAAAGAAGAGGCAAATCAAGAAGGCTCAACACACCAAAATGATTTGGCAAGTAGTGGTTAGAAAAGGCAACAATTCTCTTGATGATGTAGGAACACAACAACAACAGTGTAGCCATGAGAATGAAGTACAAGAGTTGAGTAAGGATGAACAATTGGTGATAGCTGTGAATGATCAGGAGTATAATCTAGTCCACAGAAGAGAGGGTAAGCAGGCTATGCAAGATAATCCTATGGGTATAGTTGAAAATAATAGTGCTGGCAAATCCATGCCATTCACCCCACCATGATCATTTCAACATGGAATGTACGAGGCCTCAACCAGGCCCATAAGCAGAAAGAGGTTAAACTTTTTCTTGTTCAGAATAAGATTGAAGTGTTTGGGTGCTTAGAGGCAAATGTTAAAGCTCCTAGAGCTCAAAGGGACATGCACAAAATAGCTAGAGGATGGCAGAATTGCAACAATTATAATGAAACACCTAATGGGAGGATTTGGTTGATGTGGCAAAGCCAGTTGAATGTACAAATTGTTGAAATAAGGGATCAATATATTCATTGCATTATTGAGGATTCGAGAATCCAAAGGTTTGTATATTTTACAGTGGTGTTTGCTATGAATGACATACAACTTAAAAATAGGTTATGGAGTGAATTGGGTTAGCTTGATAAACAACTCAAATATCCCTGGCTATTGTGTGGTGATTTCAATAGTGTGCTGAGTTCAGGGGATAAAATTGGCTCAACTGTTACTACAAGTGAGACTCTAGGTTTTTGAGGGTTGATTGATGATATGCAACTTACACCTCTTAGAATTGAAGTACATGATGGCATTATACTTGGTGTAACAAGCAGAGTATATGAAGTAGGGTTTATAGCAAGATTGATTGGGCACTCAGAGACATACATTGGTTGCAACAGTATGGCCAAGTGGAAGCTGATTTTCTTCACCCATCCATCTCAGACCATTATCCAATTCTTATTAAGTACTATCAACAACCTAATCTGTATCCTAGACCTTTCAAAATTTTCATCAATGTTATAGAGCATCCAGAGTTTAAATATGTACTTCAACAAGTCTGGGCTACTGAAAATCATGAACAACCTATGGAAAATGTATGGTGGAAATTGAAGAAACTAAAGGCCAAGCTCAAAGACATAAATACTTATATGGCTTCATATCAGTAACATTTGAGCTTAGCAAGAGAAAAGCTAGATATAGTTTAGGGCCAGATGTAGGGTCAATTGTTAAGGCAAGAGTTGTTTGAGCAGGAGAAGAAGTTATTACAGGATATTGAGAAATGGAGCAAACTGGAGGAACAAGTTATTAGACACAAAGCTAGGGATCTTTGGGTGAAGAGTGGTGATGGAAACTCAAAGTATTTTCATGCACAATGGAAAATGAGAAGAAGCCAGAACACCATTACTTCTATTTACACTGAGAGAAATATCAAACTGACATACCCTCGAGCTATTGAAAATGAATTTATTTCTATTTTCTCAGGTTTGATGGGAGAATGTGTTGATGAGCTACCTTGTGTGGACACTATGGTTGTTCGAGCTGGAGTGTGTATTATTGTACAACAACAGAAGGAACTTATAAGAGAGGTGTCTCAGATAGAGATCATAGATGCTATTAAATCCACCCCAAGGAAAAAGTTCCTGGGGTAGATGGATTCCCTATTGAATTTTTCACTAAGAACTGGGAGATTATGAAGGATGAGATTGTATATGTTGTGCAACAATTCTTCCATACTGGGGTACTCTTTCCTGCAATTAATACCATTGCTATCACTCTAATCCCCAAAATTCCATCTCCTACAAAGGTAAGGACTTTAGGCCCATAGCTTGCTGCACAACCCTCTATAAAGTCATATCCAAGATATTGACCAAACGACTTAAGAAAGTGATTGGAGGGCTTATGGGGTGTTCACAATTTGCATTTGTTGAGGGTGGGGGGGGGGGGTATCATTGACAATGTCTTGTTTAGTCATGAGATATTCAAATGTTATTCTAGGAAATGAATATCACCTAGGTGTGTTCTTAAAGTTTACTTAAGAAAAGCTTATGACACCTTAGAGTGGAGTTTTCTAAAGAAGTTGCTCATTGACATGAGATTTCCAGTGAAATTTATACAATGAATCGTGACTTGTGTGTCTACAGTATCCTACTCCTTGATACTTAATGGGGGTTTAACTATGCCTTTTAAAGCTAAAAGAGGTATTAGACAAGGGGATTCTATGTCCCTATATCTCTTTGTTTTGGCTATGGAGTATTTGGGAAGAGAGTTGAACCAACTGAGCAACAACTTCAATTTTCATCCAAGATGCAGGAAATTGAACAATGTTCATATATGATTTGCAGATGATTTATTGATGTATTGTAGAGCAGACCTTATCTTTGTTAAATTGTTGAATGAAGCTTTCAGGAGATTCTTTAAGGCTTCAGGTTTGCAGGCAAATTTGGAGAAGAGTTCATTGTACATAGCTGGAGTTGCTGACCACACCAAAGAAGAACTGCTAAAAGAAATCGGATATGTTGTAGGTGTACTCCCCTTCAAATACCTGGGAGTCCCTCTAGCATCCAAAAAACTTAGTGTTAATCAGTTTTTACCCATGATAGAGAAAATTACTGCAAAGGTAACATGTTAGTCTGCAAAGTTACTTTCATATGCTGGAAGGGTGCAATTGATCAAGTCAGTTTTGTTTGGGGTACAAGCCTATTGGTCTCAGATTTTCTTAATTCCCAAGAAAGTTATAAAGAGCATAGAGCAGATCTGTAGAACATTTTTGTGGACTGGATCTGTAACTGTATCCAAGAAAGCCTTAGTGTCTTGGGAGACTATATGTAAGCCTTATGCAGCTGGTGGCCTTAATATCATGGGTTTGTGCCTTTGGAACAGAGCAACAATACTGAAACAATTGTGGAACATAGCTAGGAGCAAAGAATGTTTATGGATCCGATGGGTACACACTTATTTTATAAGAAGGCAACACATTGAAATAGTCCAAATACCTAAGAGTTCTTCTTGGGTTGTGAGGAAGATCCGGCAGCTAGAACCTGGATTCTGCAAGGGCAAGTAAGTCATGGTGCTTTGAACAATGCTTTTGCAATAACCCAACTTGGAGAGAAATATTCCACACATATAATGTACAAAGGATTGATGCCCCAGTATCCTAAAGTCCATTGGAAGGGTATATCATTACATCCTAGTATTCATCCAAGATTTAAATTTATTGTTTGGCTAGCGATACACAAAAGACTGGCAACTATGGACAGACTTGTAAAGTTTGGGATCCAAATTCCTCGTGAATGTGCTTATTGGGGATTGATAGATGCAACTTTTAGTCATTTGTACTTTGATTGTCAGATTACCAAGGACTTGTGGAGAAGACTGTGTATATGGCTGGGTTATCCTAAGGTCATTCAAGATTGGGAGACAAAAGTGCAATAGGTTTGTCTAATGGCCAAAAAAAAGTCAGGACAAGCTGAAATAACATGTAGTGTTTTTGGAATGTTGATGTATATCATCTGGAGGGAACGAAATAGAATCAGATTTCAACATGGCAAGGTGAAAGCTAAGAATGTATTAAGGGAAATTGTGATGCATATGCATATTAAGGGGCAAAATAGAGCAACATGGCAGTGTGCATTGCAACACCTTCATGTCTGTCCATAAATAGTGACCATTATTGTAGTAGATCTCACTAATCTGTATATAGTTTGATTGTGTAGTTCATTATAGATTAGAAGAGTAGGAGTGTTGATGAGTGAGCAGTTAGTCTATTACTGCTTGTTTTGTATTTGAACAACTTGGTTTTGAATGAAATATGCTAGTTAACCAACAAAAAAAAAAAAACCTATTCCTAATTATTATTTTTATGAAAATCTAAAAAATTAAAATTTGTCCAAAATTGCAGAGAAAGGAAGAAAAAAATACGGAAAAGTGAATGCGTAAAATCCGAGTGTTGAGTAGTTTGGACGATAAGTGAGAACTAACTATTTTTATCATCGTCATTAATGTTTTGGTGTTCTAAGTTCATGAATAGGCCGTTGGTACATACTACATTTTTCAAATTGAATATAATGTTTTGAGTGGTAGCCCCACCACTATGATGCGGTGGCAGCCGATGTCGGTGCTGTATTTTACTAGTGAGAGCTGAGAGCCATTGGAATAAGAGAAGAGAAAGGAGAGCAATCTAGAAAAAAAGTTGAAAGAAAGAAAAATGATATCTCAAATAAAATTGGGGAGTTTAATTTAATTTTATCAATTTATTTTCTATGTGGAAATTAAAAATGACGTGGAATGTGACTTTTAGTGGTTGTATTACACACACCATTGATCTTATGAAAAAATGTTTAAAATACTATATTTAAATGGATTTGGGGGTTCAATTGACAAATGGCTGAATATAAGGGTTCAGAGTACAAAGTCATACATGTATAAGTGTCCATTAGATCATTTTGTCTTTCCCTAATAGTGATCAAATGTAATGACCCATAAGGCCATTTTTATAAAATTGTCATTTTACCCCTCCAGATAGTTACCCCGAGTCATTACTATTTAGTTTGTGAAGTTGGTTTGAAAATATTATTGAAAGCTATATTTTTTTGGAAGTTTAGAGTTTAAGGATGTCTAAAGTGTTTAAAAGCAGTTTTAAGTATCAATCAGAGTTTCGATTTTCAGAATAGAATTTTGCCAATTTCACCTATTTCAGAATGTGAAATTTAGTCTAGGAGAGTCATCAGTTTCAGGTTCGAGGCTGTTTTGTGGATTTGAGTCCTTGAGTTGGAAGTTTGGGTGATTTTATACTAAGGGTTGTCTTTGGTCAACATTCGGAGTTTAGATGCTCGGATCAAATATTGACAATTTTATTGAATTCGGGGGATGAGTTTAGGTCTATGAGATGTCCTTGTTGTTTTTTTGAAGGTCCCGAGGTCAATTTGGTCTTTTTAAGTGTTAAGTTAGTTTGTTGCGACTTTCACAAGTTCAGGTCAAGGAGTCCTCAAATTCGTATTTTTGATGATTTCATTGAGTCAGAAACCTTGAATTTAGTTGGATAACATATCTGGTTTGTGTACTCAGGGTTCCGAACGAATCCAAAGGATCCATATGATGAATTTTATGTCTTGGTGTGTTGCTGGCTTTTGTATTTTGGTGTCTGGTTAGTTGTTCATCGCGATCGCGAGGTTATCTCGCACGATCATGTAGGGTTGTTTGTGTGGCCATTACGATCGTGTGCACAGTTATCGCAATGCCGTAAAGTCAGTTTCTTGGTCATCACGATTGCGTTGGTTCTAGTCGTGATTGCGATGGTCAACATTATTAAGTTGACATGTTTACTCATCACAATCGTGATGGTCAACATTATTGAGTTGATTTGTTTACTTATCACAATCGAGATAAGAAGTTGATGCCTAAACAGTCTTTTCTTCCAAAAAAAATTGAGACTTCTTCCTATTTCTCCCGTTGTTGAATCCTAGCAGTTCAATTTAGGCGGTTTCTAAAGAGATTTTTGTGTTTCTTTAATTGGTAACAATTTCTATCTTCCTATCTCTTTTACCTATTAATTATTTTAAGATTTTGAGGATTAAACTTGGGTTTTGAGTCTAAACTTTGAAGGTCTTGAATAAAATGGTGTTTTTAGATTGAATTCAATTCCATTTTCGATATGATTTTCATCGGTGGTTTCTAAATTCCTTAGGTAACACATTTTCGTATAAATTTTCAGATTCAAATCTCATTTTTAGAATTGGATCTTTTGGGTCAATTTGACCCCATTTTTCAAAAGTCTTGATATGTGTGTTGTTAGATTCAATTTCTTATTGTGATTACTTATTTGACTAGATTTCATTAATTTGGAGACCCAACAAAAAGAAAATGCTCACGTCCTAGAGTGGTTGTTTGATTGTTTGATGCAAATGAACTTCTGAACCTTTTGTTAAGTGTATAAAATCTCGTATTTCTTTATTGTATGAGTTGGGAGTAATGAGATTTGGTCCTTCTGAACCTTTTGTTAAGTATATAAAATCTCGTATTTCTTTATTGTATGAGTTGGGAGTAATGAGATTTGGTAATGGAATTGACTTGTTCATATTTGATAATTATAATTATGAAAGAGGGTAATAAAAAAGTAATTTGATGATATTGATGAATGTTTTGACTGATTCATTATTGAGGTTGTATCATGACTGTGTTAGTAAGGTCTGTGTATTGATATGGAAATTCATCATATTCTCATGATTTGTATGAACATGTCTATTTGCATTGATTCTAAAATACCGTGATGAGATCTTTTGTGATTATGATGCCGAAGGGAAATTGTTCTGACGAGTGAGATATGTCAAAGGAAAATGGTTCTGATGGATACATGGATCTTGCAAGTCCCCCATGGGTTCTGGCTTGATATTCAGTGGATGTGTATGATAGGACAAATATTTATCACTATATTTGATATTTCATCTTGTTGCATTGCACATCATTAGTATTGTGAACCTTGTGATTATTTTGTTGGGAATTGTGCTTGGAGCTTATGAACTTTGTGTTGATGACTTGTATGTGTTGAAAGGTTGATATTCATGCTATGTGTTGTATTAATTGTGAACTGCTAGGTTGTGATGATTCTGTGCAGGTTGTAGTCTTGGAGGTTCGGTTGGAATGGTTGGAGTACCCATATTGTATATTGCTTTACTTCGTATTTAGTGGTCTGCTTGCTCAGTACTGTGTTGTTTGGTACTCACTCCTTATTTCTACACTTGTGTAGGTTACGAGCCCGGATTTTCATGATTATTCTCCCCTTCTTCGCCCGAGGCTTATTGTAGAGAGTTGAGAGGTAGTTGCTTGTTTCTCGACGGAATCTCTTACTCCTTTATATGGAATTGTTCTATTCTAGAAACAATAACATTGAGACTTATATTTACTTCATTTCTATTGTAATTACATTAGAGGTTTGTACACATGATAACCAGATTTTAGGGGTTTATTTAAGTTGATTATGATTTCCACATTTCTTTTTGGTGTTAGACTTTTATTTTTGATTTACTTCCGTATTTATCGTATTATTTGAGTTTTAAACTGACTTATCTTGGTGGGATAAGATGAGTGCCATCATGCCAAATTTTGGATCGTCACATCAGCAATTCAACACTCAACAACTACTAGCTCAAATCCAAATACAATGATCTATAAGACCATATGATGTGCTAAAAAGGAATAAAATAGGGAAAAAAAGATACAATTTTGTGTTTCAAGATGAAAATGAATGATAATTATACAAAAAACATAAAAGAAGACTTACCAATAATATGTTTTTAGAAAAAAAGTTAAAATATATATATTATAAAAGTTCAATTCTTCGATGCACTGGAGAATTGCAATCCTACATCGAACACCAAATCAAAGAATCGAAATTTTGAAAAGAGACATCGAAATCAAACCAAAAAGTTGAAGAACCGAATTAGTTTGATTCGGTCCAATTTTTTTCTCCGATATTTATGTCTACTCATACTTTTAATGGTAATTATTTAAGTTAATTTATTATTTTTATATGAATGACTCAAAACTATCTTTGAAAGTAGATCACTCTTCACCAGTGCTTTCTTTCATAGTAAGAAAGAATTGAATTAGCCTCGAAGAATAGAACTGTCGTTCGTAGAAAAATCAAATTGTATTAAAAGTAAAGGGGGATACAAAAAAGTAATAAGATAGGTGCACAAATCGATTAATTGTATCGATCGTATTCTTGAGTTTGAAATGAAAGGAGAAGTAATGTTGTTTAGCACGAGAGCTGATTTATTTAAAAACATGAAAGATAGTTTCGAAAGGAGAGATATGCCCATAAAGTCCGCCTTGTTTTCTGCTCGAAAGAACCACTCACTACTAGTCGGATTAGTAGGGGCCTATTTGGAGACATACTGAATATGGTGTCTTTCGAACCAAACACAATGCTTGTTGGGTTATGGTACATATGATGAAAGTATTGAGGATTTTGGATAGTGTAGAAAAAAATATTAGTGTGGTCAGTTGGCATGTAATTTTGGCTAAAATATAGGAAATAAATTGAAGAGGAAAAATTTGAGCCACGTAATAACATTAAGACTTAAGATCATAAATAGATGAATAATATTATTTAAAGACATATTGGACCAATAGTAATACGAGAATGACCAAATGTCATCCCTCAATCTATATTTGGATTATCAACTACACTTCAATTTTACGGGTCACCCCCTTGAATTGTTAAAGCTGAAATTATTATCCTCCTAAATGCTTACTTGACAAAGTGAGTGTATTTCACTCTCTTTGAGAGAGTGAGCACCAAAGATAATATTAAAATTTTATTTTAAATATTTTTTCACAAATGCAAATATTTTTAATTATTCCCTTTTAACTTATTTATTTTTTTTCTTCTCCATTTCTCCATAGTAATAACCTAGATCAAATTTCTCCATCATTCACCATCCCTAACATGTCGCCGCCGCCGCCACCATCAATTTTTCTCAAATTATGACATATTTGAAGCAATTATCAATAGTAATATCATGATAAAAGTGTTCAAATTAAAGCATGTTTTAAAGTATTTGCACTGTTTAATTTTGATCTTCTTATGATTAATTTACCCAGTAAAACGAAAGTGAAAAAATTGAGAGAAAAATCATTGAAGAAACAAGATTTGCAACAAGTTGTGAAGTTAAGGAGAAAAGATTTGAATCCCCTGCTAATAGATAAGCTAGGTGTTGAGTTTCAAAAAATCCAGATGAAGATCTTAAATAGAAAAAGTTAGATGAAGAAAAAAAAATTATGCGAATGGTGGAGATATGAAACTAATGGGGTTGGAAGCATGAACAATTGAGAAATATTATAGATGAAGATGATAAAAATGTGCTAGGGTGTTGAATTGTAGTTGTTGAATTAGGGAGGTGATAAAGGTGGAGGTGAAGGTGGTGGCTACGATTTCTCATACGAACTGGTGAAAAGAATGGATCCCGGAAAATTCACCCTGTGAGAAAGATTAAAAAAAATAGAAGAAGACCCCTAATGTATTCCCCAATATTTTTTCCAAATCAAGCTTTCACAAAAAATAATAATTAGGGTTACAAAAAAGATTGAAGAAGAAAGGATAAGGAAGAGGCAAGAAAAATTAGTTCTTTAGAAAAAGATTAATGGGTGAAATACACGTATCAAGCGTGTGTTTTTCACCACAAGGCAGATGACTGATAATCACATTTTAAGGGTTATTTATTCCATTTTAAAGTAATTTAAGAGGTAGCAGCACCTTCGTAAAACATAAATACATAGTTAAATATCTGAATATATAATGAGAGGCTATTTAACTATTATTTCATAGTAACAAAGTGCAATATCACAATAACAAAGAACAATATATTTTTTTTCTCAATTATTTACTATGAAGCAAATTTATGAAAATTATTTTGCTAGGTAAAATAGACTAGAATTTATTCTTAATATTTAAACATGAAAGATCCTAACATAATTAGAATGTAACATTATCATATTGTTTTGGATAATAAACATTGTAAATAAGTGGTATGGTATCCATGCATTTGATGTTTATAATAAGATTTGAGAAGATAGTAAAGAATAACAAAGTAAAAGCATTTGAAATATGTTTAAAAGAGAGAACACATTATAACTTCTTCGAATTTTACTCAGCTAGTATTGATATATAGTGAACTAGTTAGGCAATCAATAATATAAATTGAAGTAAATAACAAAAATGTCAAGTGCAGAAAGCAAGTGACACTCAACTTGTATCACTTGAACCTTTTGGGTATCAGCTTCAGAGTCGCTTTTGTTGGTAATGCTAACTAAACATGTCTTCTCGAGTCTGGATCCTTCAAGATTGATTGTAAAAAAATCGATCTATTCGAGCATTGCATTCTTCTTTCATTCCGATTCTACCGGCTTATCAAAGCTTAAAGGCCTTCATGAGTTCTCTTGAATCGTCATTTCTAGACCCATTTACATGACTGTCACTATGGTTCTCTGTTCTAATATTGTTAGATAACTCCTTTCGTCGCGTTCTATTCACTTTCCAACATTGCATAATTTTTGGACAAATCAAATCCAACAATCCTAATCATGTTTTGAGCATTATCATTGAGGGTAAGAATCCTTCCAAAACAATGAGACACTTGTAGAGAAGTACCCTGATCATATGCAATTCGAGTTTCTCTAATTATTGGATCAACTTCATGATTGGTGGGATTATCCAAAAATGCCATTGGTTTGCTCAATATTTTCTAGTGTCATCCATTATATCAATTGACACTTTAGCTTCACAAATATAAAATTGTTAGCAAAAAATAAGTAGAATTAAAATAATATCATAATTGCCTAGCCTTATGTGGGCGGCAATCTGATTGTCCTTAAAAAAGTACAGTTGAATTTATTACGTGATTTTAAGGACACATGAATATTGATCTATTTTACAATAGAATGAAGCAATGAATAGTAATATATCAAAAGTAATTAAATAAGAATATCAATAAATATAGCCTGAATAACTTGAATCCAATTATGTCTTTTGATGAAGACGTCTTCTGAGTAGATTAGTACTTGAAAAACAATACAAATCTTGAGAAAAAAAGTAAATAAGAATGTTAATGTTTTTCTAATAGTGTGTAAATCAATTGTTACATACAGAATTGTATCCTTCGACATGAAGGTTAGACTCATTTTATAGGGGCCGAGAGTCATTACCTCTTAATTTACATTAATTAAAAAAAATGATATTAATGCTAAGGAAAAAACAATCTGACATTTCCTCCATAGCAAATCTATAACAACTAATATTATTTGCTTGTCTTTCCTTCGGGTATTGTATTTTAGTTAGGTCTTATTCTTTCGGAGTGAACATAACTTTTTACCTTCAAAATTTAACTATAACATATCCAACCTCTCACGTGTCTTTAATTAACTCGATAGCATATCTTGTCTCTTTTTATTCTATGCAACAACATTAGAGAATTGAATTGAATAATAAAAGTAGTTGTAGTCACATCATGTTATTACCACTTCTAATTAAAATTAAAGAAGAATCAGCACTATTAAAAAGTGGAAAAATTGAAAATTGGGTAGTATAGATCATAGAAATACAAAATCCCACTCTTTTGACTTTCTTCTATATATCTTCCTCCTGTCTTCTTCCCAAAAATAAAGCCCTCTTTCAACTTCAACTTTTCCTTCAATCTAGCAATTATTTTTCTCTAAATTTTGTCCTTTGTTCTTGTTTTGGTTCAATTCAACAGGAAATGATGATTTGGAGTAGTAAAACCCTATTTCTTCTTGTAATTTTGGGAATTTTTTTGACCCAAATTGAATCTCTAAGATTTGAACTGGAATCGGGTCATACAAAATGCATAGCTGAAGAAATCAAGGGTCATTCCATGACTGTTGGCAAGTATCACATCGTTAATCCAAATGAAGGTTATCCTTTGCCTGATACCCACAAAGTCACCGTCAGGGTAAATACACTTTTTGTTTTTGTTTTGCGCAGATTTATATAAGCTAGGTTACAAATGGGTTTATGCTTATTTTTCAAATTAGCAACTGGGTTTACTTAATTGAAGCTTTATACGTCAATGGAAACAAACTAGTTCTTCTTATGGTGATCGTCTGGCATAGGCTGAGACGCCAGAACCCGGATTTGAAGCTGATGGGTTCTGAATTTTAGTGTTTTTAAGTTATTGAGTTTTAAATTAATAACTTTTCAAATAAATACAGGGTTTGAAAAATGACAATAGTATAATTAGATTAAAAATTATAAAACAATATAAAAGATTTTAAGAGTTTTTTTGTGTGTAGTTCTTGATATAAAAATCTTAATTTTAGACTAGTACAAGTTTTTCACCTTTGGATGATAGATGCATTGATGGGGATATGCTAGATTTTGTAAAGCTTCATTTTGATATTATGGTTGGACAAATATTCTGGAGTCAACTGCAAAAATCTTTAACCTAGTTAATTAAGTTCTGTTTGTTTTATGTATTTGTAATGTAACAATAGAGGAATGTTGATACATTTAGTCATTTGATCAATCAGTTGACTATATTTCAATCCCAAGTTAGTTGAGATCTGCCATATGAATCCTGTGTAAGTTCTGCTGAATTCAGACCCATCTTATGCCAATACTGTATTATTTGTCCTGACACATTTGTTCTGATGGTTTCATATGCTCAAAGTTTGAAAATTTGTCCTTGCTCTCCAATATACCTTTGATTATCTGGATTTCTTCTGGTGTTTTGTGCTTTAGGTAACGTCTGCACAAGGGAATAGCCATGCCCATCACTACTCGGAAAATGTTCATGAGGGGCATTTTTCTTTTGAGACTGCGGAAGGTGCAGAGTATCACACTTGCTTTACTGCTGCTGATCACAAGCCTCCGGTTAAGTTGACTATTGATTTTGACTGGAAAAGTGGCGTTGCAGCTAAAGATTGGACAAATGTTGCCAAGAAAGCCTCTGTTGAGGTAAGCACTTATTTTTCTTTTAATTTGCGTACCTGTGTAGCTCAATTTCATATTTATCAGGATCCTTCTTCTATTTTGTCTAGACAAATGTTGGCAATTGACATCCGTTGACCCCTGTATTCATGTAATATTTAATTTTCTTGAAATGTGTCTGTGCCTCCTTCTGGTTTTGAGAAAATTAATGACTATTTTATAGCATATAGTGCTGCATGCATTCTATAATTCGTAATGTTGAATAGACTGTTCAGTGAAAGCTTCTAAATTTCCCTGAACTTTTAATGTTGTCTTGTTTGATAGAAGCATCTTGATTAGTTTGATCAGTAAGGTATCAGATTTGGGGGGCTCTTTTGTGCTGTTACAAAATTTGTGATTCTTTTTACAGAAAAGGGCCAAACATTCATTTTCTTAACTGATTGCAGAATTCTAGTTAAAAGACAACAATATTGAAGGAATAGAAAGGAATCAGGGTGGGGGTTCATAATCAGGTATTCAGATTTAATTATATGGGTGTGTCGGATCAATTCATATGGGTTGGTTACTTTAATTCACATTGGATTAACACCTGAACCAATCATACACTTTCACATTGTGAGGCAGCTGGGTGATATCTATATGGTGCAGTGTCGCTAATTTTCTTCTCTGCCAACAGAAGTTAGGCTTAAAATATACTCTACAGAACTGTGCAACTTAGATATCAAGAATGTGATTGGCCAAAAGGTTTATTACTTCTCCATCCCAATTTATGTGATGGTTTTGACTAGGTACGGAGTTTAAGAATGAAAGACTTTTGAATTTTGTGGTCTAAAACAAGCCATAGATATTGTGTGGCTATAGATCATCTCATTAAGGTTAAAATGGAGGTTTTAAGTTGAATTGTTACTAAATATAGAAATGTGTTATTCTTTTGGGGAGTAATTAAAACTTTTTCACAAGAAAGAGGAAATGAGTTAAAAATATAGAGATCATCACCTAGAGATAATTGGTGAGCTAATAATTGTTGTTTTAATAGCTGTATTCCTTCATCAAAAGAGATATACTTAGATTAGACAATGTCACCTCTTTGAGACTTTGACCATTTACTTAATCAGGAAAAAAACCTCGTCGCTTGTTCTAATTTCTTAATAAACTCAATTGAAGTTTCAAAGACATCATTGTCCATTGGCAGTTGCTTAATTTAGTTCATCTCAGTATGTGAAGTGTATACTTAAATACCCAAAGTACTTTCTTGTTCTTGGAAATTTTCCAATTATTTATCTATTTCTGATAATGATAACAAGTTCTATAAATAGAATTGACTGCACAAGTTGTGTGGTCAAGTCCAAAATTAGAATTACAAGATGGTTCCTGATACTAAATGTAATCTAAAGCATCAAAAATATTGTGTCTCTGCTATATGTTCTTGCTTACATTAAAAATAAAACAGGACTAGACAATTCATTTTGAACTTCTGGATGGAGCTTCCTTTATCTTCAAAGCATCTCTGATTTATTTCTTCCCTTTTGTCCACCAGATGCAAGCTGGGACAATCCTCTCTTTCTCTTTCTGTTCGGCTAACCTGCCCTCCCTATCCTAAGTGACTATAGATAGTCTCTGGCGTCAGCTATTTCCCACTTTAAATCTTGAGTTGCTTAGGAAAGTTGGCCACAAATATCTGATGGATTTCCAAAAGCTTACGCCATAAAGGGTGGGGACTGGTTTGGTAATCCAATTGGAATCCTCATCATATTTATTTCCGATCACCTCCTTCCATAGAGAATGTTCTTCAGAAGCCATTCTCCACTGCCACTTCATTAACAAACTCTGATTCTGGGTTTTTCGATTGAAAAGACCTAGCATACCTTCCTTTTTGCTCTCAAGGTCTCCCGTCTGATCAGGTATATCTTTTTCGTATCATAAGAAATTTCTTCTCTAGGCATCTAGTCTCTTGATAACATTAGAGGGGACATGGAACAAGGACTGTCTGGGCATGGCATCTAGTAGACTAGTACATTGCTCAACAGGATTAGTCACCCCCCTAGTGACAAGTATTGGCTTTCCCAGTTTGATAGTTTCTTTTCACACTTCTCAAGAATCCCACTCCAGATTCCTATTGATTTCCTTTCATCTTCAATGGCATATCCAAGTATACTGTAGGAAGCTCACTATTTCTTCCCTAGGATTTCAGCCAAGTTATGTAACTAAGGTACTTCATTGACTGGATAAATATAACTCTTGCCCCAATTTGTGTAGCCCAAAAACTGTTTCAAATAGAATAAAGATAAACTTTAGCATTCTGATTTGTTCCTTTTCAGTTTCACAAAAAAAATGTGTCATCAGCATATTGGAGGTGGGCAATTTCCATTATGCCAGCAGAGCAGACTTAGAATTGACTTTGAAACCCCTGATCCATTCCTTACTTGAAGCATACTTGAGATTAAAATCCTCAGCATTTCACTCATTCTTGTAGTCAGTATTCTTTGAGTTTTAAGACCAAATATCAGGAGAAACTTAGAATTAGTATTTTCTTAAAATAAAAGAAATTGTACTCCAATTGTAATGCAGTGTATAAGATAGACTGGATTATCTAAAAGAGTTTGGTGTCTTTAAGGGGGTTATTTGGTCCTTGTGTATTTAATGCTAAAGTATTTTAGGGAAACAGCTACAATTTGCAACTTTTGCATCAACCTTTCATCAAGCAACAACACACATGCTTTCATCTAGCAACTCTCAACTCTTATGCATCATTGAAGTAGTACTCTAAGCATATTCCATTGATCAAGCCTAGGCTTTCTTAAAATAACTCAATTAAATCAAATAGAAACAAAAGAAAAAGGAACATCATTTTTCTCAAATTGATTTATTATTTCCATAAGCTTGGTATCTAAGTGGGGAAGGGTAGAGGGGTGGGCCCATTATCTACCGAGTTTAGAAGGCTGTGATTGGTCCAAAGGGCGAGTCACAAATAGATTTCTCGGTTATCAAAAAAAGAAAAGATTTATTAACTAGGTACATTGTTCTTTTTCTTTTGTTTTGTTGGTTCATATGACAAACTCTATCCCTCTAAACATCCCGCTCAAGATCCAACTTCCTTCCTTTTTTCAACTCTTCTCTGTTGCTGACTCGAACTTCCAGCCTCTTGGTTAGATATGCAGGACCTCTTGGCTAAGCTATTACTTGCGTGTCACTAGGTACCTAACTGTTTTATAATGCACAACGGGGCTATATCGTTTTGCTTAGAGTTTCATGGCTCAGTGTGCAGTTAACTCCTGAATTGTGAGCTTTTTGCTGGCTGGTGGGTAGTTGAAAAAAATCTTAAGCTCCTCAAACACAAGGTTCTGAAATCCATTGATTTTTTAGTTAGCAATACCACTGCATAAAGTTATCTCTGTGTTTCATGTGAAGTGCCATCATTCACTAAAAACATCCCTCTATTACTTTCTTCAACCTTTTAAAGATTCGATTATGTTGAGAACTTCATTCCATCCATCTTGTCCCGAACAACTACAAGTGAAAACTCAATTGAAGTCGTACACGTGATCATCTCTTAAAGCTTGTTTTGTCGGTTTTCTTGCCTTTAGTTACGTTAATCCTCTATTATCTAAAAATTGCTGGCAGAATTGTAATTAGTCATATTCCAAAATTGGTGTCGAGGTACATCAATCTTGTTACATGTAGTTCTTGATGACTGCATTTTCTAAAAATGATTTAGACATACGTAATGATTTTTCATCTTTGCTCTTACTAGGCAATGGAATCAGAACTAAAGCATATGCTTGAGATTGTTCAAGGTGTCCACGATGAAATGTTTTATCTCCGAGAAAGGTGTGTTTAATCTTACCTTATTGTTATCTATCCAAAACTCATGAATCAACACTAAATAATTAACGAGTCGATATGTTGACGTGCCACAGGGAAGAAGAAATGCAGGAACTGAACAGAGATACCAGCTATAAATTGGCTTGGATGACTGGTCTGTCGATTCTTATATGTTTGTCTGTGGCAGGTTTGCAAGTGTGGCACTTGAAGACTTTCTTTGAAAAGAAGAAGCTTATATAAATTATTCTAATTTCAAAATTCACAGTTTCTGCTGTACAATTTTTTTTGGCATACACAACTTAGTCGAAAATTGACTCAAATGTGTAATATTTCTAGACTATTTATTTGTCAATGAAAACTCTTTTAGTTTGATTACTAGTGGCCCTCTCTCCCAACCATCAGAAATAAAGTGCACTGTTTTTTGGTCTTATCAACACAATCCGTGCATTACTATTATTGGATGATTGGTATTTTGTTCTAAAAATTACTTTCTGTTTCAAAATAAGCGGTATTTTCGGTTTGTGCATACCCCTTAAGAAAATTACACACTCCTAGAGAGTCTTAAAGAATACTCCTAATTCATATTACTTGACCCCTATTGATTTGACACATTCATTAAGAAAGTTTTAATTATAGCTAATTTAGAGGTGTATTTTACTAAATTAATCAACACAAACAACTCGTAGGCTGCTTCATTCTAGTTTCTGCTCAATCATGTGGGTTTGTATCTGTGTTCCTAGAGGCATGAAAAGCTCCATATGCTACACCAAAAATTATGGAAAGTTAGAAGTTTTTTTCTGATGGATCAATTTTTTTATGTGATTTCAGTCAAATTAACCGAAAAATTCTACAAGTATTTTTGTTGAAGAAGATGAAGAATAAGAAATTGTCCAAAGGGTTTCTGGAAAAAAAAATCCTCTTCTTCTTTTGGAAATGTTGTCAAATCTAAATGTTTGAAATAAGTCTTTGTTATAGAAGTTAAAAAAAAGAGGAATTTGAGAGTTTTGATTAACTTAGTGTAACTTCTCTTTTGATTTTGGTTGCTTTTGGTCACCATTTGGGTTATGGATGAGTTAAAATTGTGAAAGATGGGTAATTTTTTTAATTGTGGATAAAAATTCGATACATGTTCGTACGTTTATTCTAAGGGTATATGCATTCCAAAATATTGACGGTAAGGATATATACAATCCAAAAATATAACGAAGGGTATTGACGTACCATTTATCATAGTTTAGAGGTATATTTGTCCTTTTTTCCAAAAAAAATTATTGCAAAAATGGACAAGTAAAATGGAATATTTATTTTTGTTATAGGGGTCAAATCAAAATGAAACAAAGGGGGTAAGAATTGCTTTTACTAATTTATTCTTAATTGATGTCTTGAAAAAGAAGTAGCTCTTTAATGATTTTTGGTTATGTAAAATTTTATTTATTTAAATAAGGATAAAATTAGAAAAACAAAAAAACAAATGTGTTCTCTTAATTATTTTTTATTACATCAAAGGTAGGAATAGAGGCGTATTCAGAATTTTGGCAAGATGAAGCATAATTACGAAAAAATGCATCTTAAATATAAATTTGATCGATTTGACTTTTAGGTTCTTAATATGAACTATTTAATTTTAAAAATTATAGGTCCAAAATATATAATACTATTAGTTTTACACCAATAAAAAATATTTATGGCCAGAAAGATCCTCAAGCCTGTAGATCATAATTTACCAAAATGACAAGAATTCAAGAATTGAGATTGAATATTACAACAACAAATAGTGGACTAAAAATAGCATTAGTGCTATGCATGATTATGGAAAGTATCACATGGGATAACCATTTGACTAATCACTAATCATGACCTCTAGGCTCTAACAACTAATTTCAACTCAAAATCATACACTAATTAATAGTAGATAAGATAGCAACTTAGTGCTACATGCAAGACAAACTAATTATATTATGGCAAGTACCAGGGGCGAAGCTACAACCATTCAAGAGTGATCAGCTGAACATCCTTCACTGGAAAATTACATCATATGGAGAGGTCAAATTTTGTATTTAAGGGATAAATAATTAATGTTGAACAACCTTGACATAAACTCTTTCGTGGTGCGGTGGTTAAGCGTGTTCATTTCCACCCTACGTGCGCTACAGAGTGCACAACATTTTTAGTTTTATTTTGAGAGCAGAATACAACTTCACACACCATTATTATGTTCTTCAATTTTCTTAATTATTAATATTACAATTTTAATAATATAGAGTAACATATATGAGAGTGCACAACATTTTTAGTTTTATTTTGAGAGCATAACACAACCTCACACACCATTATTATGTTCCTCAAATTTCTTAATTATTAATATTACAATTTTAATAATATAGAGTAACATATATGAATACATTATTTTAATTTTGAATATTTAGATATCATGTAATTCTAATTTTTATCTAGGATATAATGCACTTTTGAATGGTGAAAACAAAAAAGACAATATTTTACTTTAAAAATTTGTGTTTATATATGTTAACAACTTTAAACCCAAAGCTAAAATCAATACATGCGTTTTATCTTCTTCTTTTTTTAAGAATTTTTTTTTCTACTGGTGTGATTTATGTTTCGTAAAGCTAGACGCATTTTTTCTATCAATATTTCACTTTAAAAATAATAATCATATATTTTTATCATAAAAATAAATGCATCAAAAAGAAAAATAAAACTCGGTTGTTTATATTTGATATTGACAAATGTTGAGATGGTTCATGGTAGAATCCCTAGGTTAAACAAATAACATTCAACTCACTTATTAAAAAAATAATTCTTGAACACCCTTGATGAAATTTTTGGCTCCGCCGCTGGTGCCCGCCCCACCCCATTGCCATCCCTACCCACAATATCCCCTCTAGATACGCCCCTGGGTAGGGAAGTGAAGATGGGCAGGGAATCAAAAAGTGGAGATTGGTGAAAGTTAGGTGACCAACCAATTGAATTATTAAGATCCCCTAAATAAATAAATGTAATTCTTAATTTTGTGAAACACCTCTTATTTTGAAACAAAATGAATAGGTGGATACTTGTTACTCCTTCCCTCCACTCTTACTTATTCAGTTATAGCATATGAAGAAAAAAATATCTTTTTTACCCTTTAATATTAACTACGCATTTGAAAGTTCATTGAGATTATGCATTTCATTTATTATTTCTGAAGAAATCGATTGTATTACCATCTCTCATAAACACCAAGTACAAAGTCTATTGTGGACAAGTAAAAATGGATGGAAGAAGTATTATACAATGTGTATTTTTTGTATATTCATAAAAGTTATTAGATGAAACTCTTTAATATTTTACCTGAAAAAATTTAGTTATTTTATTCGAGATTACACTAGAAAATTTTAGTTACTTTATTTGAAATCACGCAAGATCCTTTTTCTTACTTGCTTTCATGATCGAGTTAAGAAAAGAAATGACTTGAATGATACGATTCTTCAGTCATCCAAGAATGATAGAGGCTTCCCGCAAATCGATGATTTGGGATTTTAGCTTCAAATTGAATAATCATTAAATAGAACAATTCAACATGATTTGATTAGGATCAAACTAAACCACAACGCATCATATTATAGATACAGTTTAACATGTCAACTATTAAACAACTTATTAGAAATATAAAACATCTAATTGAAAATGTCACGAAAATCCTCACTCTTTGAAAGTGCCCTGGACATCAAGGAACAAGTATTAAGATGTATGTACGGCTTGTTTAGATCATGAGCTAATACAAAATCAAGAAAACGATTTCCACAATATCAATAATCAGTAAGGGGCTGTTTGGTAGAGAGTATTAGGAGAAATAGTCTATGTATTATGTATAATATTATTTAGTACTATGTTTGGCAGGAATTTTGGGCCTATGTTTAACTAATCCATGAATTAGTTATACACCCTACATGTTATTATAAGATGTATTACTAATACCTTCCATTTGATGGTATTAGTGATACATAGAATTTGAGATTAATCTATGTAAAGACAAAATTATCCCTCAAATCATTTTATTTATTTTCTTAATTTTATGTTTTATTAATGTACTAGTAAATTTATTTAAATAATTAGCATACAAATTTTATTATTTAGAGAGAGTTGTTTGTTTCTAAATAAGTCCAATACAACTCAATATAATATTGTGAGTTATTCATTTACTAATTGAAAAGACAAATATAACACCACATGACGTTTGTGATCTTAATTGAATGCATTATTTGTTGATATATATATATGTGAGTTTCTAATTATTTGTATTTTGAATAATTTATAAAAATGGTATACATATTAGAACTACATTTTGCAATTTTTATGTGTAAATGTAGATGGTTTATTCGATTTTACTATTGTTTACCGTCTTCTTGGTTTTAAAGTAGATAGTATAAATCTTTTAAATTAAAAATTGATGTTTTGTGAGTGACCAATTTATTAAGATGACAATTATCTACCCTCAAATAATTCAAGTGAGAAAATAGCAAACATGGCAACAAAATTATTCTTCTCCTAGCTAGTTAAAAGGCCATAAAAATATTACTATTGTCCGACAATTATCTACCTTGACCCAATACACGAAATAGAAAATCCTATAATAATTCAAGGGTATAATTTGAAAGTTTTTTGTGTGTGTAGAGTTTTAATCTAAACACAAAATGAGGTAGAAATCAATGAACCAAACACTTAATAAACAATAAACCCTGCATTATTAATCCCTAAACTACACATCCCTGCATTACTAATCCCGACGTTACTAATCCATGCATTATTAATCTTTGTACCAAACGATCCCTAAAAGGATAAAATGGAAAAAGAAACTCCATCATTATTTAAAGGAAAAAAAGATGAATATACCCCTGAACTATAAAAAATGATATATGAATACCCTCTGTTATACTATTTAGACACTAGTGTCCTTGCCATCCAAAAAATGGATCATTTGTGTCCTTCACTCTAACGGTTGGACACGTGTCGTCATCCTATGTATCTACCCGAAATATTCACTAAATTTAAACCCACAAAGAAAATCACCCAAAATTTAAACAATCCGCCCTAATAACCCCCTAATCCACCCGTTACTATCACCTAATAATATACCCAAACAAACCAAAATACCCCAGATTCTCTCTACTCAGTCGTGACAGACAAATCCTAGCTCGTCGGTGTTCTTCGTAGATTCTTCTTCGATCTTTGCTTCTGCTAACAGATTCAACCTCCGATCATAAGTACCATGTCTTCTTCGTCAACTCACATTCTCTTGTACTGTTTATGTTCAATTTTTGATATTTGTCATTTGTAGTGTGTAAGGACGTTGGGGTTGAGTATCGATTTTCACTGATATCGATAATATTTTTCTAGAATCTGCATTTTATAGTGATTTTTAGGGGTTTGTTCACGTTAATTTTTTAAAAAGAATTATTCTCTTTTTCTAGGGTTTTACTTTGATGTTGTTTTCAAAGATTTGTTAGGGGTTTGTGCACCTTTATGTTTAAGAAATGTTCTTTTTGTTGTCTTCATACCGTGTTTCAGATTTATTGCTTGTTTACTGTCATTTTTTGAGATTTATTGATTTGTCTATCTTCTTCTTTTTTCGACTTGTCTATTCATCGATTTGTTTTTTTCTTTTTCTTTTGTCTACTATCTCTTTATTTATTGATTTATTTATCTTCTTTATCTTTTGTCTACTATCTCCTTTATTTATTGATTTATTCCTCTTTTTCTTTTGTCTACTATCTCCTTTATTTATTGATTTATTTGTTGCTTGTTTGTCTACTTGTTAGGGTTCCCTATTATTTATCGACATCCTGTAAAGTTAGATAGGTCCATAAGAACTAGACAAGTTGATTTATATAGTTGATATTCTTGTTAGGATTTTCCCCTGATTTTCTTACCATATTTTAAGTTTTTTTTTCTTAAAAAAAATCAAAATATTATCATAAATGTTTGAACTTTTTTTGAAAGGAAAATATAATTCTCTTCCATATTTAGTTATTCTTTCCTTAGAAGAAAAAATTGGAAATTTGTAAATTGAAGATCCATATTCTCATAGCATAACACAATAATATTCACAATGTAGACATTTAAGAATTTTGTTTATGGGGAGATTTATTCTCTCAATAGTTTTAATATTTTTCTTTTATATTAGTTTTCATACAATAACTTTATGTTGTTAGTTAGTATAAGTTTTTTCATCTAATTTATCACCGTCTTGTTTTGCAATTGTAAGCTTCAGCATGGCGCCCTGATAACTTTCGAACCCAACAAGTGGTATCAGAGCACATGATTCAATGATTTAATGGAACAAAGTTGAAGACTGGTTCAACTGGTTTCAAATTAATTTGCAACAAAATTGATGATAAAGAAGATTTTTGTCTCGCTACATGTGGAGAAGAGATTTAAACCATGTTAACACCCAATTTTGGCATAACATTTTCAAAATTCGTAACTTTTAAGTTTTATTTATTTAATTGTTCAAAATATACTTTTTATAATTTTAAATAAGTTTATCGATAACTATCTTTATTTGTCAAAATTTAGAATTTTTTATCAGTTAATTTTGATTACATTATTTTTGTCATAGCCCATTAAATACGTTCAAATATTTGTTCATTTTGATTAAATGATTATTTCTGTTAAATTGCATTTTTTACATGTCATTAGCTACGTTCATTATACTTTTTAATAATAATTTTATTTGTTACATTTGTTAATATTAATTTTGATATTTTGCACAACCTAAAAATTCATTCGAATATGGATAAGATTTCATGCACAAATATTTTGAAAGGCTAGTGATTTTGGCGCACGATTTTAAAAGAATGGTACTGTACTATAGGTAATTTTTTATTTTCTATATAAACAATAGATTATTCATTAGGTCAAGAGTGGTGAATTTTTTTTACAATGGAGTTGAAAATTTTCAAATTTCATTCACAAAAAAAAGGTCTACTATTCATTACTTTTCCGGTCACCACCACCCCGGATTCCGGCCAAGCTCCGACAAACCAAAAAACCCATTCATTTCCCCCTTTTTCCAGCAAGAAGCACAACACCATCATCGCTGCAACAACAGCTAAACGATTTCCTTTTTCGGTGACCCAACAACCACCAAACTTGTACCAAAATCACCCATGTCCTTCTTTGTTCAACCCATTTTTCTCTCTTTCTTGTTGCTGCCAGCAATCAGTGGCCGGAAACAAGATTAGAAAATACCATTTTCTGCACTTGAAATAACCAGCTCGCACAATCTGACCAAAACTCTCTTTGTTTTTGTCCCTTTTCCGATAAAATAGTCATCGAAAATGACCCCCAAAACCCCTTTCTTCTCCAACCCAAACCCCCATCTCCTTTTCCGACGAAAACGGAACCATCTATGTTCAACCACCACAGCTCCGTGAGCTCACCTAAAACAACAACCACAAACCACCATTACCCCACCTACCAAGCTCCAAAAAATGACCCTAAACCAACCGAAAAGAACCACCAAACAGCCAACATAAACAGCTCCTAAATCTCACCCATTTTCGACCAAAACCCCGACCCAAACCACTGCCAAACAGCCGTTCTTCCATGTCGACACCCAATTTTGACCAACCTTTAGCAGTTTCAGGAATGCTATTCGATTAAATACATATTTTTAAAATATTATGAATTAAAATTTTTAATCGATTTCGTCTAAAAAATGATATATTTAGTATGCATGCTTTATAAAAAATTATTGTAAATACTATTAAAGTATTTTAAAATTATTAGTAAAACTAGAAATAATTCAAATGTTTTAAAAATTTAAGTGCCTTTAATTATATAAAATATTTATAATATTTGTAGTATTTTAATTGGATAATATTTCTTTAATTTTCCTCAAAATTGTTTAAATGTTAGTTTATTCTATTATAATTCCTTTCAATTACAGCCTCCTCAATTCCAATTGTATTTCAATTATAGCCACTTTTCATTTCAATTCTACCCTATTTTTATTTCAATGTTGGCCAATTCAAATCAAATCCAATCTGATGTTAAGATTTCATCTTTTAATCTGGAGCGTCCGTCATTTGAGATTGGATCGTAGCCGCTCATATCTTGTAAAATTAACGGTTGAGATCGAATCCTCTTATTTCCTATTTTAAAACTAAGCCCAAAAAGAGTTGTTAGGTCGTGCACCCAAAATCTGTTTTGTGAAAAATCGGGCGCGACTGAATGATGACTCTGCTGGGGATATTAGGTTCCCATTACGTGTTTCATGCTTATATGAGGTTTACTTTATTTGGTCATTTCATTGTTTATTTGTTTATTATTGGGGAAATACATAATTACCCCATGGAACTTATACCCTTTTTTAAAGTAGACACTTTAAGTTTGCAGGAGTTTTATTACCCATGAAACCATTCAAAAGCACAATAAATACATCATTTTTTCAACATCAGTGCTCTCAATCCAAGAGCGTGTGCCACACCTCCAACCCATTTAACAAAGGTCGAATTTTATCCTAACCCATTCATTTTTTAACCCATAGCCCAAACCCAAACCCAAAGAAACTTCCAACCCATTTCAGTCTCACCTACCCTCCTCTCTTTCTCTTCAACCGATCAAAACCCTAAAAAATTTCATGAGGCAAAGCTAGTTGGTAACATTGCTTGTTGAAATTTGTTGAATATTGGTGGCGGAACGAAAAAGTGAAGGCTCATAGGTTAGTTTATTTTACATTGTAAGTGAATTTTGTAGTGATTAGTAGTTAGTTTATTTAAATTGTTTGATGTGTATTTCATTTGTTGTCATGTTGTTGTTGTGTATATTACTCATTTGTATTATTGGGAAGTTGGCCTGTTACAGTTGATGTGTATTTCTTTGTTGGGTTGTTGTTGTTGAATATTGTTGTAACTTTTATTGATTCAGTGTTTCTGAGATCTGTTTGTAACTGTGTTTTCAGGATTTCTTACAATGTCATTTGTTCTTATAACTTTGAGATGGTATCATGGGGAAAAATTGTGTTTGGTCCCCCATCTGATTATGTTGGTGGGTCTGTGACTGAATTCTTGGAAGTAGACACTAATCGAATGTCTTATTTTGAACTGAAAAGCTACATAAAGGACTTAGGATATACAACAAATTGTTCCTTTTTTATTAGATCTCCAATCGATGGCTTTTTTGTTGAAGTTAAAAGTGATAAGGTTATTTGTGACATTTCCTCTATGTTTGAAAATAGGGATAGAATGGATGTTTATGTCTGTCATGAGGTTAATGAGCCAGAAATTGCTTCATTGGCTTTGGATTATGTCCCTCATGTGATGGACAGTGGTGTAGGTGGGGAATCTTTTACATCTTTTAATGAAATTGAGTCTCCTGTTGAACCTTCCTCTTGGTGAACCTTTCAACACTTCATCTCAGCCTTCTAATCCTCCTGGTGAACCTTCTAACACTTCTTATCAGCCTTCTAATCCTGCCGCTGAACCTTCCAATCTAAATGTAGAAAGTTCAGATGATGAATCATATGATGAATCAGATAATGAATCAGATAATGAATCAGATGAGAGATCTGAAGTGTATAGCAGTGAAGAGAATTTAGATAGTTATGTTCATGAAGAGTATAAGGATTTTAGGGCTTCAAGAAGGCATTTCAACAGGTTAAACAGGAGAACTAGAGGCACAACTACAGAACAGATTCATACTACTGAAAATGGCCCAGATATAGGATATGATGACGCAAATGTTGGCAGTAAGGATAGCTTGTTAGGTAAGTTAGGGGGTGATGAACCTTACTATCCTAGTGATGAAGCTCCTAGCTTTGAATTAGAAGAAGAAATAGGATGGGGAGATGGTGAAGAGGTTGAACAAATTGTTAGAAAGAAGAAAAAAAACAGAGTTATTTTTTATCCAACTTCTGAGAAGATTGTTTGGGAATTAGGTTTGGTGTTTGCAAATGTAAGAGAATTTAGGGAAGCTGTAACCAAATATACAGTTCAAGAAAAAATTCAAATTGAGAAATATGTGAATGAGTCTGGAAAAGTCAGAGTTAGGTGCTGCAAAAAGGGTTGTCCTTGGTTATTGGTTGCAAGTTTGGATAGCCAAACTACAAATTTTGTGGTTAAAAACTACAATCCTATCCATATTTGTGTGTCTTCAACTCATAACTATTTGTGCAATTCAAGGTTTCTAGCTGTTAGATACAAGGATAGAATAACTGAGCAGCCAAACATCAGAATTATCAAGTTGCAAGAGCTTATTAGAAAAGAATTGGATATTCAAGTTGGAAAGACAATAGTGAGAAGAGCTAGAGCTAGAGTGTTAAAAGAGATTATGGGTGATCATATTGTTGAGTATGGTAGAATTTTTTATTACAGAGATGAGATTTTAAGAACAAATACAAGTAGCACTTGTATTGTTAAAGTTGGAGAAATTGCTGAAACTGGACATAAAATCTTTAAAGGATTTTATGTGTGCTTTCATGCTTTAAAGAAAGCTTTCTTTGGAGGTACTAGGAGATGCATTGGTCTAGATGGATGTTTTCTCAAAGGAGTGTGCAGAGGTCAGTTATTGGTGGCAATTTGCAAAGATGGAAATAACCA
>JAJOOF010001338.1:0-68775 GCA_029582545.1 Solanum lignicaule | reverse complement strand
TATTTGTTACTCCATTTACTAACAAACAAAACCTTTTGTTTCTCTCTTTCTGAACAGACAAACTTTTTGTTGTTCTCTTTTGCTATAATGATAGCACCCCCCACAAATTTTGTGGTAAACCTGAACTTATAAATAGGACATTTAACATTTCCTTCAAAGTTCAGTTTTTTTCTGTCAACAATATCATTAGATTGACGTGAGAATGCAGTAAGTAATTTGATGGATGATTCCATTTTCCAAATATATTTCTGCAAAAGAAGATTCATATTCTCCACATCTACCACTTCTAATCATGACAATCTCTTTATCCAACTGATTTTCAACTTCAGTTTTATATTGCCAATATGTTTCTATTGCTTCATCCTTACCATTCAACAAATAAACATAACAATTCTAGTGCAATTGTCAATAAAATTTATGAAACACTTTTTCCCACCACGAGATGGCGTTGACTTCATATCACAAATGTCAGTGTAAATCAATTCTAAGGTATTAAAATTCCTTTCAACAACACATACTTGACATTTTGATTTATTGCACTAGAAGTTAGGCAAAACTTCTAAGTTGATCAGTTTTTGCAAGGTTTTGAAATTGACATATCCCAAACATGTATGTCACAAACAATTTGATTCAAGCAAGTAAGAACAAACTGAAATACTAAGTTTGAAAAGACCTTCTATGAGGTAACCTTTTCCCACAAATATTTTGTTCTTTACTTTTTATAACTTTCTCAAACACAGACATTGGTTTAGTGTCAACACCTTGCCATATGTCCTTTTTAGAGGACCTTTCCATAACATTCAATTTGTTATAGAATTACCCATGACCATAGTCTCATCGGTCCAATAAGCGCAATATGACCCAAATGTTTGTTTTACAAAACAAACATAACAGATCATTTTTCACCAATGTTCATGTCTATACAAAAAAAAATTATTTTAATAGACATATCTTTAAAAATTATTTTAATAGACATATCTTTTCATGAAAAATCACAATATTTTAAGTGAAACTTTTTCATCAAAGAATACAATTCTTTTGAACGAGTAATATAGTTTTGTGGTTTTATACTAGTCAAGAGAGACTCAACGTCACAATATCAAATATACTCCAAGAATTTTGTGGGTCTAATATAATACAAGAATGTCATTAAATTTCATATCTTGTACTTTCAAATTTAAATTAGATAGTAAGTCTAATTTTGTCTTTATAACAAGTAAAGAACCCCCAACATTTTCAATATGTTCTCAAAAATATTTTTCAAGTATTTGAAATTATTTTCCACATATTTTTTCCCATGCTTACACATTGGCAACATGAAGCCTTCTTTTGGAGATTTAATCCATATAAACACCCATTGCAGGCACAAAAACCACTAATTTTATGTCACTAGTATTTTTATTTTTTTTCTTTTTGTCACAACTAGACAAACCACTTAATATTTAGAATACTAACAATAGAGATTCAATCTTTATACAACTTGTTTCTAGTTTAACGATGAAGTTTTTCTATTCTTCTAATCGTTAACCGAATGAACCTTGAATTCTGATGAAGTTTTAATATTCTTCTAATCAGTTTCACATTCAGACAGAGTAGTAAACAAAAAAGGTTTTAATCTCTAGAAACCTCAAATACAACACTGTTTCGAGCTAACGATGAAGATTTTATCTTTTTCAATCATTTAGCCTTAATATTCCTGACGAAGATTTTGTACTCTTCAAGTCAGAATAATCATTCAAACAGAGTATTTAACAAATTGGTGAAGTTTCTATATTCTTCAAACTAATGCACAATCTGATTTGTTCGTGAAGTTCTTATATTCTTCAAACCAAAGGAGTAAAAAAAAAAATCTCCAAAAGTCAAACACAATCAAATTTCACATGGAGTAGAAAACTACAAAAGTTTTATTTTTTCTCCCCTAAATAGAATACATATTATTAATAATAAAGATATATTCTAAGATCATCACATAATGATCATCTATCCTAGCATTTATGAAATAATTTTCATAACTTATAAAGGATAGAAAAAGAATATAATAATCAAGGGAAATAAAGATAGAACCTGATTTTTACTCTCATTGAATCATATTCTATCTGTCAGCAATAATTCCATGCAAGTCACTTTTCTTGCTAATTTTTTTTTCCTTTTTTCAGTTTCCATCATATTCCTATTTTCCTCAAGAAGACATTTAATTTCAACAAGAAACTAAACTCATGTTCAAATATTGTTAGGAGACAACATCTGTTCATTTACTTCTTCTCATAGTTATATAAAACCAAGAATATAGGGAAAAAATTAAAGTGCTCATCTTAGCCTTTATGCACAAAATAACTTTTCCCATTGAAAAGAAAACTGAAGGGGTGCAATGCTTAAATGCACTTGGGAAGAAAATAAAAATAATCTTACCCATCCAAGGAAAACTTACTACAAAAAATATACTCGAACATATTAAAGTAGTACTAATTCATTCCAAATCTCTTTTATCATACGATAAAATAATTCTCTTTTTCTTCTTTTTCTTTCCCCAATAAAAAGAACACATCAAATAGAAGTAGTTTCCTTACCACAGAAAATACCAATAAAAATAATCTCTTTTTCTTTCCCCAATAAAAATAATCTCTTTTTCTCTTTTTCTTTTTTCTTTTTCTTAAGCTTGTTATCACCTGTATTCAGATTAGCAAACCAAAAATAATAAAAGATGAAAAGAAAAATACAAATAACTATCCGAGTCCACAGAACCCACTGTGTATCCTTAAGAAATTTAATCCCCTCAAGTACCCGAGGTTGCAGATTAATTCCTCCCAAGATAAAACAGATTAACCATTAAAGAAGTAGTGGTACCTGAAACTTTGATAATTTCAACGAACTCAAAATGACAGCAATGAATCACACACAGACACGATCGATCGATTTTGTTTTGTAAGAAATGTATGCAAAAGAATGGAAGAATTTGATCCAGAAAAATGAGAGAAAACCTCTCTATTTATAGCCAACAAAGGGTAAAGGTCACAACCCTTTGGAAAGAAGACAACCTTTCAGAAAGGTCACAACACTTTGAAAAAGGCATACCCTTTCAAACGGTCACAACCCTTTCAAACGGTCACAACCCTTTAGAAAGGACACAACCTTTCATAAAGGTCACAACCCTTAGGCATAGTCACAACCCTTCATTTCCTGTTCACACCTTTAAAACCCAACAAAATCACATGTTGTAGTTTGACTATAATGTGATGACTTATAGCTCTAATATGAGAGTTATAAATAAATTATGAAAATCATGTTGAGTAGTCATTTAAAATGAAATGTTTTGATGAGATAAATTTCATTCTTGAAATGAAAAATATCATAAAACATATGATGAAATTTTCCTTGTCAAGTCACATTATGTAGAAAAACAATTGTGAAATACAATTATGTTGGTTGTGTGAGTATTGCAACTCTTTTTAATTCAATTCTGTAAAAATGGTGTGACAAAGCAAAAAAAGGAGTTTGCTAACCTAATTAAAATATGAGATATGTGACTGACAACTTTATGAGATATGTGACTGACAACTTTATGTGATATAGTGTATAAAGTGTAGCATATACAAGCAAATCAGGTAAATTTACTTGGTACGGAACTTGACGGCTTGTTTTATGAGAAACATATTATGCTATACTTAAAAGTTTTGATGGTGCAGATGAGAACACTTGGTGCTATTTGATGGAAGTGATAAAAGCAAATCATATAATTGCTTGCTAACTCTACATTGGAGGTTGAAGCAAAAATAAATAAAATTAAGCTTCAACTAGTGAAAAAAGTGAAATGATTTTACTATATCAAACACTTTATTTTGAAAAATTAATTTTTCAAATTTTGATATGTGATAGCACCAATATAGTGGTAAAGTACAAAATTGTTATTAAATTGGTAAATTTAGACTCATAAGGAAAAAACACAAAGTGTGAGAATATATTGATCATTAGTAGACGATCAATATTAATTGTGTTAAAACTTGTGTTAAATCTTGCAGATTCATAAACTAAGGCCCTAGCAAGATAACGAGTCTGAAACACATCGAGGGGGATCAAATTGATGATGATAAATTATGAGTTATTATATATGAGGAAACCCAACTTGGGGACTAGAGATCCTATAACCAGGTTCAATGGGAAGAACGAATCATATGATGACTTGTTGTGAAATGCACTATTATTAATTTTATCCAATCCCTATGATGTAAGTGCATTTATCCTATAGTGATTTGTGGAGGTTGGGTCTTTGAACTCTTAATGAAAGTTTGTATCTCGTATAAGTGGGGTGTCAAATTATAGGAGCACCCTTGATATATTTCCCCTATGTGAGTGTGAAAGTAGGCTGTTTTCTATGAGAATGAACTTGTTCTCAAAAACACTCACGAAATCGGGATAGCACAACGCAATAATGTGTTGGCTAAAAATGTTTATGTCAACACCTTGATTATTGTGTGTAAACAGTGATACTTTATTTGCCTAAATCATAGTTCAAGTATGATACCACTACTGACTCTAGAGTAAAGGTTATTGTTTTACCAAGTGAAGGTTCAATGCAGAGCACGCCTTCATTATGCATAATAGTTTATCTTCAACTAAATTGTGAAACACTCTCTTATTATAATATTGAAATGAGTGGAGGAATGTTGGTGTTTATGCATTTTAATATTAAAATTAAAAAAGTGCATATGTTAGTGGGTATAAGTTGACAAGAATATGGTCATTATATTGGTGTAACTCTTGTACCTATTGTTGTCATGATCTACCACTAATTTCATCCATAACTCTACCTTGTAACACATGTAACCTCCAAGACATAATTCCTCCATTCATTTACCTACATTATTATTCACATTATTCCTATTCAATACAAAGAAGATTTTTTCTCCTATAAATAGTGGTGTTTCTTCCTTGTGAAGTGTATGTCAAAAAATGAGAAGTGTGGAAAATATTGTAGTATGTAGTGAGGTAAGTGTAGTGAAAGAGAGAGTTGAGACAAAGAAAATATTCTAAGTCATCAACTATATTCACTATACAAAAGAGAATATTTATATGTTGAAAGAAGGTGTTCTTATGTGGGGCTTTGGACTCTTCAACTAAATTTGGGTTGTATGACGTTGTTATATCATGGAGGGGACAATTCATATTTAGTTGATATTACATTGGCTCATTCATAGATTATGATTTTCAACTATGAACTCATGATGAACCTATGAGCCTATGAACTATGAATTTATGAAGATATGCATGTTTTTTATGAAATTATTATGTTGTAGAAATATCGTGGATTAACTAGCACACAATCACAAACAATGAAAATAGAGAAGAAGAAGAATAACACAAGGATTTAATAAGGTTCGACTAGGCCTACTCCTCCCAACAAAAGTGGAGAGAGTTTTTTCACTATGAAAGAAAGAGAACAAGTTTTACAATACTTTCAAGCCCTTAAGACTACATTGTGTATCCTATACAATGTCTTAGAATCCCCAACTATATCCCCTATATACATATTCCAAGTTGTCCTGAACATATAAGGAAAAGGTTTTCCAATCCTAAAAGGACAATATTTCCTTTTCCAAATCTATTAGGACAAGGGTATCCTAAACTAATAGAAATTATAGTTTCCTTATATAAACAAGGAAATAATTCAAGACATAATTAATAAATTTTAAATAATTTAGGGATGCTTTGAAAGAAGAGTATCAATGTTATTGTATAAGATTTTCTCACATGCTATTATGATCATAATTGTGAAAGGTATTTCTCATATATGGATTCACATTAGTGAAAGGACTTCTCATCCATGTTGAATTGTGTTTAAGGAGTTATTCTATGATGTGGATTAATATTGATCATTGTCTTTCCTATGCTATAATGATACTTGACTTTTATCTATTCCATTGGGATTTAGACTTAACACCGAGAAGGCTTTGAGATGGAGGCTCAAATAGGATAGACTCTAGTATCAGCCTCTAGTCCCAAACTACGTGCCCTTGTAGGATTGTCTTAAATGACCTAGCTAGTGGGTCCACTTTAGCAAATGATGATATGTACGGATTCTACCTTGACAAGTGGAATCCCCTTATTTCGATATGAGGGTTATATAGGATTCCATGATATATCTCTCATGGTCTTATTGTCGGTTAAAGCTAAGATCCCACAAAATGACTATGTTTCTTCTAAGCTTTTCTTATGTCCCTTATTTCAAATGCATTGACTATATGTTATGATTTTCATGTTTTGCTTCTTTAAGCTTTCAAATAGTCAAATATTAATCATGTTTTATAGGTTTTAAGTCATTCATGTTACCATGTCTATTTTGTGCATATTTCCCCGTACTAAGTACATTTCATGTACTAATGCATACTTGTGCCTACATTGTTTCACTAATGTAGGGTTTGATGCTCCTACCTCTCACTCTCGTGGCTAGTTGATTCTTCCGGATTCAAGATTTTGGTGAGTCCTCATGTTCCGAGGAACGAGACACATTTACTTGTTCATATCTTTTATTAGTTTTTAGACTTGTATGTGATGTATGGGTTACGTCTCAATCACTTTCCTTATGATGTAATAGATGGCTTATTGAGACTTATGTTGGAGTTCCGCTTTGTCAAAGCTCTTTTGTGATATAAGACTGATTTTGAATTCTTTATTTCTATTATCTTGTATGATGTATGCTAAGTGGCATGTGTAGGGCCTTTCAGGGTTTCATACGCCATGTTACACCTAGGGTATATTTTGCGTCGTAACATATTCAGTCTTATAGTATGTTAGAGCAAGGTTCGCTCGGACCAATAATAATTTCGTGTGCCGACCACATCCAGAGTCTAGATTCAGATCGTGAAAAAGGACATAATACAATGTGAAATTTTTCTTAGCAAAAAATTGAAAAAATTGAATTCGTCAATTTTCTTTGGTAAGGATCTCTTTCATTGACCATAACCAAAGGAAAGGGTAGTTGTCGACACTCACTTTTTGTCCCCGCGATCATTTAATAAATTTTGAGCTTCTTCGATTTTGGAATACCAAAGTCACGTCCAAGATGGACGGGGCGGAGGGAAACCTAACGATTGTTCCAATCGAGAAGGGGTAATTTTAAAATAATTATTTTACAAAAACTAAAGTTATTTTCAAATCAGTTTCAAGACAATGTTACCATTTTCCAATGATAAATATATCTCTATATACTTATAATATATAGATTTATAATATATAGATTTATATAATTCTTACTTTTTATAACTTTATACTTACTTTTTATATAATTCTTAATTCTTACAAATTCTAAAATATAAAACACAAAAATTGTATTAGACATAAAATAAATACTCCTTCCGTCCCAATTTATGTGGTACTAGGCCTGAGTGTTTGAGCCGAGCAAGATATGAGCTCAACCAAGCTTTTTACAGTAAAGAATCGAGCTGACTGTTTAATATTGATTCGATGTAGTGCTATACGACATTAAAAAATTAAATTTCTGATAAGTTGATTTCAAAAAAGTATATATATACCTTACTAGTTTAAATTGGTCATTACATTTAATTAAGTGTGTATAAAATTGAACCAAATCGCAAATCGATTAAGTGTGTAATTAAAGTTTTTGGAGCACAAGTTAATTAAGTTAATTAAGTGTGTAATTAAAGTTTTTGTATTAGATGTTTAAAATAGTTTATTTTTATAAAATAATCTTAATATTAAAAGCACATTGATACTTGCCATTTTTCGTAATTTGACTCTCAAAAGCATATTTTTTTAAAAAAAAATTAGTCAAACACAAATTGTTTATAGTAAGCACTTTTCAAATGAATTTGTCAAACACTAATTGCTTTTTTTTGTAAAGCACTTTTTTGAAAAACTATTTTACAAAAAGCGCTTTTAAAAATAAGCAATTTTTAATAGTAATGCTGTTGGGAGGCCAAAAGTATTTTTTTTTAAAGAAAAAAACACTTATTTTGAGAAATTAAGTGTTTGGCAAATTATTAAAACTGCTTTTAAATGGAAGCAGAAACAATTTTTCTGCTGTTGGGAAGAAGTTAAAATTTTCTGCCTTTTAAAAATAGCAAAAGCAGAAATAGAAAATTTTAAGACTAAAATATCCCTTACATATATACATATTTATCAATATATCCTTTTTTAATTAATTAATATATCTCATAAGTTTGGTTGATTTTTATTCAAGAATTTTATTTTTTATTTTTATATAAAAAAAAATTATGTTTATATTATTATTTATATATTATATTGTATATATTACTTTATGTATTATTTTACAGAATTAGAAATAAAAGTAATAACGAAACTTTTGTAGGATTAAAAAAGAGAAAAAATAACAATTAAAGATTTAGATCCTCCCCAAAAAGTAACAAATAACAAAATTTTCTTTTCTTAATTTACATATTCTTTTATTTTTATTTTAATATTTTAAAACTTCAGAGAATTATAACAAAAAAAATGATAATAGCTAAGATTGAATCCAAAAAAATAGGTAACAAATAACAAAAAGATTCCTCTTTTCAATATTTTTCAACAATATTTATCTATGTACAATATTGATTGAAAATTTGAATATGTACATTTTGAATAATTAAATTAAAAATGTAATTAAAGTTTATGTATTAGATGTTTAAAATAATTTCTCTCTATAAAATTATCTTAATATTAATAGCACATTGATACTTGCCATTTTTCGTAATTTGACTCTCAAAAACACTTTTTAAAGAAAATTAACCAAACACAAATTGATTATCAAAAGTAATTTTCAAATGAATTTGCCAAACACAAATTGTTTTTTTTTTAAAACACTTTTCTAAAAAGCTATTTTAAAAAAACGCTTCTACAAATAAGCAGTTTTTTTGCAGCAATGTCAAACAGGTTCTAAGTAACAAAACGAGCCAATAGTGCAAAATCGAGCCGACTTAACTAGCCTGCACTTTGACTGAGCTGAGCCGATTTTCGAGTTGGCTCGACTCTATGTACAAAGCCTATGTGATACCGTTAGATTTAGCACAAATATTTATTAAAAAATAAAAACTTTTTAAATTTGTGGTTCAAAACCTTTCTTTACCATTTGTGTAACTATAACTATTTCATTAATGTAAAAATAATATTTTAATAAAAACATACTCCATAAATTGAGATAGAAGAAATATAAAATATAACAAAAATAATACCTCAAAAAGACCTATTAGAAATAAATCAAAATTATCATAAATTACAAAAAAAAAAAGCTACCTTCAAATTGAGTTGTCACTAATTTAATGGATAGAATTCCATAAATATTTTCTCTAAGACTATAAATACTAACTTCTGACAAATTAAGGGACCAAAACTATTCAATGCATACTTAGGGGAATATTTTAAATCTATCCTCTAACATAAGGATTGATTTTTATAATTTTCTCTTAAAATTAGTACCAAAATGTATCCATACTTTAAATATGTGATTTTTAAGGCAAAAAAAAACAAAAATTTCCTCAAATATTTTTAAAACTCCTACACGTATTGACACATATTTATAACCAATCCCCACTTTACACGTAATATTTACATGATGACATGGCACTCTAAACTTTTTCTTTATAAATAAAAAAATAAAATTGGAGCAATGAATCAAAAACATTTTGTGTTCAGACAAATATGGCAAAGAGTGGCGTTTTGGTAATTGTTTCAGCTCTTGTTGTTCTTGCAGTTTGTGGTGTTTTTGCTGAGGAGAAGGAATATGTGTTGACTTTGGACCATACTAACCTCACTGAGACTGTTGCTAAGCACAACTTCATTGTTCTTGAATTCTATGCACCTTGGTAAGTAATCTACTGTTTTTTTATTATTATTTTCTTGAAGAAAGTTCATTTTTTTGCTTGTTGAATCTGTATGTGCAGAATGTAATGAATGATTGGATGAAAGGGGTTTTGTTTTTTATATGTTCTTTTGTTATTTTAGTGAATTTTTGCTGTAATTTTTTGGTTTTCACAAGGTTTGTGAAGAATGCATCAAGATTAGTTCTTGAAAATTGACTTTGATTTGTCTTAAAGGGTTTATCAAGGACCCCTTTTGCTCTACTTTTCTGTTCCTTTTATTATTTTTTGAAGTTTTATCTTTTTGCTGGTTTCTCTGGTTTTAGAAACTGTATGTGCAGAAGATAATCAATGACTGGTTCTTTTTCTTTTGGGGGATTTAAGGTTTTGTTCTGTAAAGGGGTTTTGTTTCTGATTTTTTTTTTTGTTTTCTGAATCTTTTGAGTAGTTGAGAGATTTCATGATTGGGTGTTTTCTTTGGGTTTAAGTTTTTTTTTTCTTTTTTTTGTAAAAAGCTTGGTTCTTTGCTGTAATATTTGATTTACACATTGACTTGAATTTGTCTGAAAGGGGTTTTTCAAGGATCCTTTTGTTGATGGATGTATTTGGATTTGTGGACTGATTGAGGTTTTAAGGCTTTTCTGTAAAAAGCTTGTTCTTTTAATTCATGTTTGCTGCTTTTTCTTGGTTCTAGAATCTGGATTTGCTTGATGAGTTCTAGGTTATAAGGTTTTCCTGTAGAAACTTCTTTTTAATTAATTTGCTGCTTTTTATTGGTTTTTAGAATCTCTATGTCCAGAATTTTACAAAATAAAAATAAATCTGGATTAGTTTTTGTGTTCTGTGTTACTGCAAGTTAATGGTTTTTTCATTTCTGTGACAGTCTGGTCAATTGGAATGTAAAATCTGTTTTGGTATTTTTGTGTATGTATTTGTATTTTTGTCAAGAGGCTCTGATCTGTGTTAATAAGTGATTCTTTAAGCCAAATAGTCTTGTTATGTGTAGTGGTGGATCCAATGTAATGGTACCAGGTTCGTCTGAACCTAATAGTTTCGACTCGGAGCATAAATTTATATGAAAAAATTCACTAAAATTGCAATAAATAGTAGACATGAACCCATGAAAGAGATAGTGAGTCTATGTTGATGACATGCTTGAGATGGTTGTATTAACAGCTTACATTAGTTTCATTCTTTTCTATGGTATCAATTCCCATAGTTATACATTGTTGTCGAAATGCTTATTTAGTTATTCTTTGACATGAAAAACTTTGACTTTATGAGTAACTGATAGAGATATACTTGCAATTACAGGTGTGGACACTGTAAGAATCTTGCTCCTGAGGTACACTTTCTTCTATGAAGTGCTTAATGAAGGGGGGAAGATCGTTTTTCTCCGTCATTATGTTTTTCCTTGGCATTTTAAACCTATGCATCTGATTTATGGTAAATTATGTTTCTTTCCAGTATGAAAAAGCTGCCTCAGAGCTGAGTAGTCATGACCCTCCAATCGTTCTAGCTAAGTATGATGCAAGTGATGAAGCCAATAGAGAACTTTCAAAACAGTACGAGATCCAGGGTTTCCCAACTATTAAGATCTTGCGGGATGGAGGAAAGAAAGTTCAAGAATATAACGGTCCTCGTGAAGCAGCTGGTATTGTATCCTATTTGAAGAAACAAGTGGGTCCTGCATCTGCTGAAATCAAGTCGAAGGAGGATGCCACAAACCTTATTGATGAGAAAAGTATCTTTGTTGTAAGTGGTGATACTTTTGATTGTTTCCTCATCATTATGGAAATTTATTCTCAGCATGCCATAGCTTCTTGCTGTTTAAAATCTGTTCATGTTTCTTTAGGTTGGTATATTTCCAGACCCCTCCGGAGAGAAATTCGAGAACTATTTAACACTAGCTGAAAAACTGCGAGGCGAGGTCGATTTTGCTCACACTGTTGATGCTAAACACCTCCCTCGGGGTGGACCAGTCAACAAGCCCACTCTTCGTCTTCTAAAGCCATTTGATGAACTCTTTGTTGATTTTGAGGTATTACAGTTATCTGTGTATAATTTTGTCTTTGATACTCATTGTATTATGGTTATGAGGCTCAACTCTTGTCCTATAGTATCTTTTAATTGGCCGTATGATTATACTTGCAGGACTTTGAAGTCGATGCAATGGAGAAGTTCATTTCAGAATCTAGTATTCCTATTGTTACTATTTTTGACAATGACCCAAACAACCATCCTTATGTTAACAAGTTCTTCGAAGGCACCAACGCCAAGGTACTTGATTCTTCGAGCTGTAATACGTCAATTTGACCTTATATTTCAACGTCAAGCAATTCTAGGATTTTCTCATGAATTTTACAGTTACAATTTGGTACCTGTATTATTTTGTTTTCATTTACTAATATTTGACATTTAACTTCAAATTAAGGTTTTGATTGGTTATTTTGACATTTGCAAATCTACAGGCATTGCTATTTGTGAACTTTAGCTCTGATTTTGATGCTTTTAAGTCCAAGTACAACGATGTTGCTGTGCTTTACAAAGGGGATGGGGTGAGCTTTCTCTTGGGTGATGTTGAGGCTGGTCAAGGTGCTTTTGAGGTTGGTTAGAATTTTCAACTATCTGATTAGCTTTCATTTTATCCATGATCACATAAAAAGGCATGTTGAACATTCGTTTTATTTGGAATTGCAGTACTTCGGACTGAAGCCGGAACAGGCACCTGTGATCATCATAATGGACACTGAGGAACAGAAGTATGTTAAGGACCATGTGGAACCTGATGCCATTGCTGCTTATTTGAAGGATTACAAGGTGATGCATCCTCTTCTTTTTCTTGGATATATTTTGGAATAAAAGTGTTGTTAATTGTGAACAATATTCTGCACTGAAGGAAAGGCTTACTAACGTTTTTCCTCTTATTTTCCACATTGTTACAGGATGGAAAACTGAAGCCACATGTAAAGTCACAGCCCATCCCTGAAGTCAATGACGAACCTGTTAAGGTGGTTGTTAGGGATACCCTCCAGGATATGGTTTACAACTCGGGAAAAAACGGTGCGTGTCTGTCAATGTTTTAATCTTTATTCGATGTCTTGGTTGGGAAAGAGTCGTTTCTTTGTTGCACCATTTCGTGCTGCCTCTTTGGTATTTACTTGCATTGTTTACTAGTGTGTAAGGTTGTGATGAAGAGTTGGATGCCATAAATTAACTGATTGTGGAACTTAGAGTAAAAATTATACGTAGTAGGAGAAAGAGGGAGCAGTCATTAGCTTATTTCCCGTGGGTTTGACTATTAACAATAATTGTGCTCTCCTAAATTATTATTCGTTTGGTCTGCTCAGTGTTGTTAGAGTTCTATGCACCTTGGTGTGGCCACTGCAAGACTCTCGCTCCAATTTTGGATGAAGTGGCTGTATCATTTGAAAGCGATGCTGATGTTCTCATTGCAAAACTGGTAAGAACTTTTTCATAAACTAAACAAGGATATTTTGATGCATGTATCTACTTCATCCTTTGTTACATTAAGTAACGGCATAATAATCAGAAAGAATGTATAGAATTAGAATCGGGTTTTTAGCATAAAAATCAGAAAGAATGGAGTGGACATTTGATCATTTATGTTACGGATTCTTTGTTCAAAAAATGATACGCAGAGAAGAGAAATTTTGTTTACTGATTTTTTAGTAGAAAACGTCTGTAAAGTGTATCAAAAAAGAAGGTTTGTATGGCTTAAACACGTGTGTAGATATCTACAAGAGATGAATGCATTAGCAGTTGGATACTACCTGTAATGCACAGGACATGTATTAGTTGTGTTTGTCATTGGTCATTTCCTCATCTACTTCCTCATTTACAGGATGCAACTGCAAATGATCTCCCTAAAGGTGACTTCGACGTTCAGGGATTCCCTACCATGTACTTCAGATCCGCCTCTGGTAACTTGTCACAGTACAGTGGTGAGAGAACAAAAGAGGCTATCATCGAATTTATCGAGAATAATCGTGACAAGCCTGCTCAGTCAGACTCTGCCAAAGTTGATTCAGCAAAGGATGAACTTTAGAGGTTTGATTCTCTTCCTTAAAGCATCAATTATGATATCTGCCATTATTGATATGATAGTCAACAGAATTAGTGTCATGCATGTTGAGTACAATCTCGTCCATCGTTTGGGAACTAAGGAAGGGAAGGAATGGAATACCGAAAGAGGGAAAATGTTGAAGAAAGTCGGAGAAATACTGTTGATTTGGCAGAAAATAAGTTTGCTTTAACATGACCAATGTTTTCCCTTGGTGGTGTCACAACTTAACAAATCTCTCTAGTCTTTTCATTGTTGTTTGAAGGACGCCACATTTGTCCGTCCACCTTCAGTCTACCCCCAACCACCACAAAGAAATTTGAAGAGCAACACGCCTATAAGCTTGCAAACTCTCCGTCTATGAATCTTTAGTATGATTTTTCTTTCGTTCTTTGTGCTAACAGTAATTGTAATGTAGATTGATCTTCTCTTGTTCAGGACTCTAGGAACATTGTGTACTGGTGGATTCAAGTTTTGTTGGAAGCATTGTGTTCCGGTGGATTCAACCTCCCACCCGGCCCTCTTTCCCGACTGCTGCTCTCCCAATGCACTCTTCGCTTCCTATGCTTCCCTTGTAGTTTTGGAGCTTTTCAGCGCCAATAAAACGGTTGTATGTATCCATTTTGTGTATCGAATGTAGCTGGATTGTGAGTTATTATCCATTGAGAAGCTCTCCAACTTTAGTATCAGCAGTTCTAGTTATCTTCTTGTCCCAGAATGCAACTTCTAAGTTCACAGTTTCTTTGATGACAAGTTGCAATGTTTGCCTAATGGGTTTTGGCTGTAACATGAAAACAAAATACCTTTGTTGCATAGTATAGTGACAAGAGTGAATAGGTTAAAATCTCTGTAAACCATCATCATTTTGCGAGTTTCTTTTAATTGTTGGATGAGAAGTCATAAAATGAGGTCACATGGCACAATAAGTTCATGATAATTTAGGGAGTTCTATGAAGAGGTTATGTGGATTAGGCCCTAATGTGTGCATCCACTAGACCAATAAATAGTAATAGCCTTTAGCCAGTGGTGGATATAAGATTTTTATTAAGAGGATTTGAAATATAAAAAGTAAGCACATGAAGAGCTTCTTGGAATTCAATATATACATAAAAACTAAATTTAATTATATATAAATGATGTAATTTTCTACTGAATACGAAGTTTGAAACCCCTTGACTCTTGTTAGCTCCAATCAACCCGTGGAACGGCTAAATCAGAATATCACAGATAGTAAAGGTCTCTAACACATTACAAGTAAAATAGCCTTGCCATGTGTCACGTCCCGCCACATCACAGTGAAATTTTGCGTCCGGATAGGGGCGGAAGGGTCTAGAGTTGTGGAGAGGTTTTCGAAAGATTCTAGAACCCTCTAGATTATTCAAGAAGACTAGAGAATTCTCTAGAATAATGTAGAAACTTCAAGAAAGTCTTGGAAGGTCCTAGAGTGTGTAGAGAGTTCTAGAACTAGGACCAAAGTGCAAATAGTTAGGGACTTGTAAAGTAAATTTAAATTGCACTTTAGTCCCTAGGATTTAGTATAAATAGAGGGTGCCATTCATTTGCAAGGCAACCATCCAAGTATAAGTAATCTTCCAAAGCCAATACAAAAAGCCTTCTTCCAAAAAGCTCTCTTTGATCTTTCTAAGTCTTTCTTAAACATTCTCTTAGCGATCTTAGTCTTAAAGGCTTACTTGAGCTTACGAGATCTTGAAAGAATAGTGAGTAAGTTGTCAAGTGCCGCACAGAGCTTTAGTAAGACTCTAAGTCCGTGACACATGTCTCTATAATTTATACTAGTTCTGGACTCACGTCTAACACATTACAAGTAAAATAGCCTTGCCATGTCTGTATAATTTATACTAGTTCTGGACACTTGCTTTGCACGTGAGTCCTGTAAAACGTATATATTACTGTCAAATTCATATTTTAATAAGTATCACAAGCTATTAAAAAAAAATATAATTTAAAATAGATGAACAAATAATGTATTCAAATAACTTTTTTATTGTATGTCAAATGATTAGACATTTGATGAACATGCAAAATTTAGTTTGATCACTAAAATAATGAGTTGCATTTTTATGTTATTAGGTCCAAACATATGATTTATTAGTATGTGCAAAAATGAATAACAAAAATGATTAATGGTTCTTATTTAAATGCATAATAAAAAAATTTCTACATATTCCTTAAATTGATATCTATACTTCAATTCTAACACCCATACAATACTAAATGCTTCATGGAAAAAAAAATCCATAATGGAGAAAGAAAGCAATAGAACGAAAAGTTGAGGATATTGCAAAGAAAGTCCTCATGCCTTGAAAAGAAAACTTTGTTATTGTTTGAGCAACATATCAACATAAGACTGTTCAATGTTTAATACTACACATGTATTAAATCTACTCTCTTTTTTTCCGCTGCCATTTTTTCTTCTTGATTACCAATTTTCAGCATTTTTTTGATTATCCTCAATTGCAACTTCTAACTCTCTTATCTTCTCATGTTGAATTGTGCAATTTTCTTAATTCGATTTCCTATTGTGAGCTTCCATCTTTGTAAGTTGGTTCTTAAATAGCTTTAGGAAATGACCCTTTAAATTCAAATTTTAATGCTAAAATTGATTTCTATATTAAAGTGATGGATGACTTTCCATATCATAACTTTCAAATTCTTCCATTATGAGATTTATGATTACGATTAAAAGCAACATCAATGTATTCATTTATCAAGAAAATGATAATTTAATTATTAAAGGACTTAAGGACTTCAAATTCTACCATTATGTAATTGAAAATATTTATATTTAATCAAATTTTAATGTAGTAGAGGGGCAAAATGGTAATCAACTTTTCATTATGGAGCTTCTTACTTATAATAATACTATTGAATTTGGCTACGCTATGCGTGGTTTTGAAATATTTCAAATTTTATTTAAATGTTTCTAACAAAATTTCAATTTATTTAATAATATTTACTATAAAAATTATATTTGTTTCTACAAATTTACAAAATATTATTTCCTTTAATTCTACTTTTACGCACTCTTTGTAACTCTTATTTTATCTTTTAAATGTTTGATTACATTATTATTTCTCACACACTTATTATTTAACTTTATCCTTATAAAAGTTTTCGAGTAAACACATATTCACATGCATAATTCTTTTTCATATTTTTTTTTGTGTTTTTTCCTATTTTAGAAGATCATGAATATTGTGTACCCTGAAACATAAAAAAGTGAATGTCACACCTTGCAAAAAAGAAAGTACATTTTTAAGTTTTACAATATAAATAGAAAGAACTAATATGCACTTTATCTTTAGTTGTATCAAATAGGTTTTAAATTTATTTAATTTTCATATGTTTGCTCGTTTAACGGTTGATTTTTTCAGATTTATACACTTTTAATATATTGTTTGCTTCACGAAAACAATCTAAAATAATTTCTACTACAACAATCTATTTGAAGCTAACGGTTCATTTTCATAATTATCAAAAAAATTGTTACATAGAGTAATTTTTAATAACGTAAAATTAATTATGGCAAAATATATTTTTAGATACTTTTTATTGTTTTGATGTACAAATAAATATAAGGAAATAAGAAATTTTGCAAATGTTTTCGCAAACAATTTCAAAATAGAATTCTCACAAGTCCATTACGATATTCCTCCATCTCTTGTATTATTTTTTCACTATTTATGTCGTATAAAAGAAAAGAAGATAGACATGAAATCAGTTACTGATTTGCAAAAGGAGAATCCTACATGAATGAAGCTAATCTTGCTTAGTTGATAAATCTTCTCTCTTTATATATGTCGTTGCGGGTAGCATTATATTTTCATATAATATGTAGTGAATAAATAAATAAATAATTGAAAAAATAATAATTTACAATGAACCGATTATATGAATACAATCAATAATGAAAAGTCAATAGATTTGTGTTCTTGATAACATCACATATCCATGCGATCTACCGTAAGAAATTTAAAAGACAATAACAATTTTTTTAATTTATTCATGAAGAACTAATAATTCATAAACATTAAAAAAAATGATGAAAAGTCACTACATAATTTTTAGAAATATTTGTGATGAAAAATTAAATAGTAAATTGTTTGGTAAGATTTGAAGGCCAACCAAAAGCATGGCAAGAGAACTATTTCAACTCCTTTGAAAAATCAATAAAGAGATAATTTGTTGTAAAGCCTGCAAACAATTAACTTATAATTAGAAAATTATTTTCATAAGATACATAAATCAAAGTTCATTGTTTGAGGTAAATAAAAAATGAAGATAAAAATAAGATGTTGCAACAGAAGAGATATAAAATTACCAAATAAAATTAATGATAAAGTACTACAGAAAGAAAAATAGAGAAATTGTGATAGAATTCTGAAATGTTTGCATTATATAGTAAAATTTTGAAAAGTTGAATTTGTTAGGACCGAAAATAAGCAGGTGTCATGTGGAAGCTAGCAAAGCAAACCTCGAAAGACCACGAGTAAGAAGATAACCAAGAAATATACCAAAAGACACAAAGATTTAACGTTCGGTCAATCGACCTACGTCCACAAAGGAGATGAGCAATCCACTATATAAACATGAGAGTGCAAAATGTTGAGAGAAATAATCTCAACCAATTCACTCGGAATACAAGTAGGTTCACAAATTCTCCCTCATAACCGAAACTCTCAAAACCCTTGGATTACATTGTGAATGCTAATTAAGTTAGGAGGAACAAACCTATATTTATAGAGTCCCAAAACCTTTCCTACAAGAAAAGGACTAGTAAAATATTAAAACTTTTTCCTAAAAGGAAAACCTATTTATGGTAAGAAATCAGGGCAAATAAATCCCAACAAATCTCCCCCTTGGGCCTGAATTTCTGACAGAATAAATTTGTCCACCTTCTTCACATAATCTTTAGGATCTTGCATCTCTTCTCCATAATCTCCTCCATCAAATCTACGTCTCGACACAGAGAACCTCTCTGAAACAATTTCTCCAACAAAGATCTTCATTACTGTCAAAAAGGTTGCGGCAAGAACTACACCCACCAAGATGAATACTCATCTCTAACTCGGTTCAATCATCGATTATCGAACCATTGAACCTGACTCCATCATTGAATCTGACTCTGATATCACTTGTTAGGACCGCAAAAAAGCAGGTGTCATGCGGAAGCTAGCAAAGCAAATCTCGAAAGACCATGAGTAAGAAGACAAACGAGAAATATACCAAAAGACACAAAGATTTAACGTGGTTCGGTCAATCGACCTACGTCCACAAAGGAGATGAACAATCCACTATATAATCATGAGAGTACAAAATATAGAGAGAAATAATCTCAACCAATTCACTCGGAATACAAATAGGTTCACAAATTCTCCCTCATAACCGAAACTCTCAAAACACTAGGACTACATTGTGAATGCTAATTAAGTTAGAAGGAACAAACCTATATTTATAGAGTCCTAAAACTTTTCCTACAAGAAAAGGACTAGTAAAATATTAAAACCTTTTCCTAAAAGGAAAACCTATTTATGGTAAGAAATCAGGCAAATAAACCCCAACAGAATTATCTATTTCATTGAAGTTACAATTAAATGAATATTGTTTTTAATGAAATTGTGTAACCACTTTTTCCTGTAATTAACCATATTAATTAAGGGAAAGTTAATGTTAATTATAGGAAATCAAAATGGTAGCCTTTTGATATTCTGTTGGAAAAGTAAATGTTAATTATAGGAAGTAGCCTTTTGGAATTCTGTATTTTAGGAATATATAACTGATCATTAATAATTTATAAATAGAGAAAAATGTCTTTTTTTTTAAATTTATACCACCAGTGTCTAGCAGCCTTTTATTAATAATATAATTAAAAGAAAACCTCAACAGAGATACATACAAGCAAGGGGGCCTAGACCTTACCTTACCAATTCTAATGAGGTATAAATCCTCTACTAATTAACCCGCATGAAGAAAATAAGAGCTAGAGAGAACTAAGTATTCTATGATCATCACAGAGTTTATAATACACTATATGACGATATTACAAATGAGGATGCTTAAGTAGTACAAAAGTATAAAAGCCATGATGAGATTTGAGTGATTAAACTCAAACTTCGTTTTACAAAAGTATGAACTAAAAAAGATAGATTGACCTTCTAAAGTAACCTGGAGAGTTTTCCTCTTGTCTCCCTCTTCAAATCTGTCCAACAATACTTGATAGTTCATCAATTCTTCTTAGATTTATTGGATCTTGTTAAAGTTGTTGACACTGCCATATAATTTTAAGAAAATAGATAAATAAATTTTTTTATTTTCTGATTATTGATGCATGCCACATCAGTAGGATAAAGATCCTCCTTTATATATATATAGAGATAGATAGATATGATTCTATGGGCTCAATTTATGTAAAAACAAGATTGGTTCATGCCTTTAAAGCACAAGCACGACAAAAAATTGAATGAGGAGCCAACATAGTAAAGTGAGCCAATGAGTTGGGCCCACACAATTCAACACAAGAATAATCTTTGATAGGACATCTAAGTTATTATGTAAATATTGATTGGCCTTTTGGTCTAATAAAGAAAATGTACACCTTTAAAGCAAGAGGATACAAAGGCTTAAGGAAGGAAACATTAGAAATTTCCAAAAATGCCCTTGTCATAGAAGCAGGCATGTTGACGAAGACATGTCTGCTTGTAGACACTTCTACTATGTAGTAAAGTAAAGTAATATTTTCACATCAAAAGAAAAAAAAAAAAAAGAATCTCATTTGTTGCGCATGTTTTAAACTTTACAATTAAAATAAATAAAAGTACTAATTGTTACTCCCTCCGTCCCTTTTTAGTTGTCCACTTTAGAAATGGCACACAGATTAAGGCAACAATGATTAGCACAGTGAAGTTACAATTTTACCCTTATGACAACTTTTCACTTCAAAATTACAACCACTTCTTTGAATTCAAGTGAAATAAATTGGAGGGAAACAACATACACTTTTAGAAATTTTCAAGAAGTGTAAATAAGGGTATAATAGGAAAAAAATTATTGTCCTTTCTTGATTTGTCAAAATGGACAACTAAATAGGGACAACTAAAAAAGAAAATATGGACAACTAAATAGGGACGGAGGGAGTATCTAACATGTTAAACTATTTAGATGACTTGAATCCATATGATCCATGTATAGCAGTTTATATATGAGTATTTACTAATAATATTTGTAACATTTCATATATATAGCACTCTTCTTTGACACAGACTTTAAGTCAAATTAAAATAGAATACTTAAGTTAATTAAGCAAGTGTAGGAAGAAAATATGTTTACAAATTACAATACACATATAAGGAGTCCATATCGTCTTGGACATCAGTATCACCAGTGTAACTACCTAAACAAAATCCGTTTTCATCTCAGAAGACACCACTAAATTGCCCTTGTTGGTTCTTCTGCTAATACCATATATATTCAGTTTAAACCAACTAAATTGCCTTTGCTGGTTCTCTTTTATGCTAATACCATATATATTCAGTTTAAACTAACTAATTTGCCCTTGATGAAGTATTTTGCTTAAACTGAATATATATGATATTAGCAGAAAAGAGAAGGCAAATTATATTTCAACGTCAATCAATTCTAGGATTTTCTCATGAATTTTACAGTTACAATTTGGCACCTGTATTATTTTGTTTTCATTTACTAATATTTGACAATTAACTTCAAATTAAGGTATTGATTTGCTATTTTGACATTTGCAAATCTACAGGCATTGCTATTTGTGAACTTTAGCTCTGATTTTGATGCTTTTAAGTCCATGTACAACGATGTTGCTGTGGTTTACAAAGGGGGTGGGGTGAGCTTTCGCTTGGGTGATGTTGAGGCTGGTCAAGGTGCTTTTGAGGTTGGTTAAAATTTTCAAGTATCTGATTAGCTTGTCATTATATCCATGATCACATCAAAAGGCATGTTGAACATTCGTTTTATTTGGAAATTGCAGTACTTCGGACTGAAGCCAGAACAGGCACCTGTGATCATCATAATGGACTCTGATGAACAGAAGTATGTTAAGGACCATGTGCAATCTGATGCCATTGCTGTTTATTTGAAGGATTACAAGGTGATACATCCTCTTCTTTTTCTTGGATATATTTTGTAATAAAAGCGTTGTTAGTTGTGAACAATATTCTGCACTGAAGGAAAGGCTTACTAACCTTTTTCCTCTTATTTTCCACATTGTTACAAGATGGAAAACTGAAGCCACAGCCCATTGACTTCACGTATCAGGACACTACTTCCAGTTCAAGTGCCAACAATCGCGAGTAATAATATAACCCAATCAAGGGTTGGGATCGTTCCCATAGGGAGTGGTTTCGAGAATTAGTAGCCAAGTACAAATCAGTTCAAGTTAGTCATAGCTAAAAGACATTTATGAATAAAAGCATATCAAATTAAGAGTTGACACTAGTGTCAGATATCAAAAGGGGGGTTTATAGTTAATTATCAACTAAATCAGTAAATACACGAAAATGCAAATATGGAGATGGGATTCTTGAGATGTGATAGGATTATGGGCTAGATAAACAAGCGGGTAATTGCGATTAATAGTAAATAGCTGCATATTAGTGATTAGGCTAGACTTTAGTGGGGGTAAACTCTCTCTCGAGCAATTTACCCCGAATCAAATTGGTTTCTCTCGAACACCAATAAGCGGCAATTAAGCACAACCTTCGCCTTAGTCCATTCACTCTCTCAAGCTGAATGTGTGGAAGAGGGTTTAGGACTCACTCTCTCGAGCTGAACCCATGACAACCCACTACCCACAGACCATCAATTCAATAGTTTTGGTTTCAAAACCTCTCTCGAGCAAGCCAAAAACACTAAGCTAAGATTGCGTTTGCAACTACAACCCATTAAATTCAACCACAACCACTGAACGAAATCACTTTTAAACAACAAATAAACTATCAATTAGCAATACCCAGCAGCTATATCAACCCATAATCACTTAATCACACCCCAAGAATTGGGGTTTTAGCTAGACATAGTAAAAAGCAAGAAATCGATACCAACTGGTGTTTCCATTAACTGGGCACGATTTATATTATCTTTACATAAGTCTACAGTGAAGAATCTGCAATACCCACTTCCAATTTCTTGGAATTGGAAAGCTTCAAGTCTTCAAAAGCTAAGGAAAAAAAATGTCTCCAAACTTAAAACAATGTTCAAAACTAGAATGATAATTCTCTATCTGATTACTAAATGTCTAGATAATAAACTAAGAATTCAAAAACGTATTTATAGTTGTCAAAAATTGTGCTGCGAAGGGTCAGTCGGCGCAATAAGTCGGGATCGTCGATCCACTCGGCGATCCGCCCTTTGTCATTTGTATCGCCATTTTTCTTTTGCCAGCATCCTTGACGTTTTGTAACTTTGGGTGAGATAGCATTGCATCACGGAACAGTTCGGCAACACGCCGACTGCTCCTTTCAATCGCCGACTTGATTTTCTCCTTCAGGACTTAGCACACTAGAACATAAGGTGAGACCAAGGTCATTCGGCGACACGGCTAATAGGTTAGGCGATCCTCAAGTCTTCTTTTCTTCGTTCTTTCATCTACCTTGTTCATTTTTGCTCCTTAGTGTCCATGTTTTGTTCCTCACTCCAAATCCCTGAAACTCAAGGATTTATATCAGTTATAGGGACAAAATATGCATTTAAGGACACTAAATCTATTAAAATAAAACCCTTAATGAGTCCAAATCGTGGACTCATCAACACCCCCAACTCAAACATTTTCTTATTCTCAAGCAAAACTTAAGTTCAGCAGTTCAAAAAGGATGTCTCAAACAGTGCTACACAAGATTCAATTATGAATGCACACAAAAAGACTCAACTTACTCATGCAAGGATCAATTGTGCACTCAAAGATTCAAGTTGTGACTTACCATTACCAAAGAATCTCAAGCTCACTATACTTGTTACAAGTGCAAGTTCAAGGTCAACCAAAGTGTTCAAATGCCCTCACACAAAGAATGATTTCATATTCACACACAATGGTCCACAATTTAAAGTTATGGAATCAAATGCAACGCTCACACTCACAAAGATGAATACAATGCATGAATTAACCCATAGGTTTGCCCGTATTTTCCTATCAACCTTTGTTTCAGCTCACTCAAGATCAAAAAGGTCTTTTCAAGTCTTGTAATGGGGCTGAGTGTGAAGGTATGGTCATATAGGCTCAGTGACTTCTATCCTCATGAAATGTGGTGCGAACTACACTTCCTTCCCTTTTCTTCATCATTTTCGCTCGTGCTCACAAGTCATCCCATTATTCATCTTCCATGGATTGCTGGAAACCCCATTTCTTTTTGCATTTTTTCAACTTTTCCTTTTTCTTTTACATTCTATTCTTCTCTTTTTTTTTCGTATGGAGGGGTTCCATTTTTCTCAAAACCATGGGTCAAAGGGGACTCTCTTGCACTTCTTGATGTACCTTCTCTTTTCACCACACCCCCAACTTAGGCTTTTGACCTAAGTTGGCTATTCAAACAAACCACAACATCATGAGGATTATGGGTAATGGATAAAGAAAGGTCATAGTTTCATCAAGTTTCTTTTAAGAAAGGGTCAAGGCTCAAGGGGTGTTCAAGCAAGGATCACACACTCATAAGGTTGGCCACAAAAGAGGTATATGTCAAATTGTTTCACACTCTTCAAAGTTGCGTAAGATCATATCATGAGTTCGCATCCCTTAGTCAACTGGACCAACGGGGAAAATTCTAGGTGTCATCATGCATGGTTCACGGTAAGCTCATTACACAAGGCATTGACACCAAAGTCAAACAAGACTCCACACTTTCGCTAGTGTGCAATGTTCATCGCAAGAGACTCAATTCGATACTTGGCTAGTCACAACGAGATGCAAAGAGTTCACATATTGTCTATGCAACTTCATTTGGCCTCATCATAGCCGCACATTCATTTTTGTTCGATTATGAGCACTATTCAAGTCATCGGTATTGATCAAAACTGGGACTCAAATTTGCAAGAGAACAACCACATCTAACACAAACAAGAGGTGGTAAAAATTTCTAGAAGGGTTGAAAGTCATTTACAAGTTAAATGCGGAGCCACAAGCTAAAACATCCGCAAAAAGCAATTAAAACACAGGTAAAGCTCACTACCCAAATATATAAACAAAACATCAAACATCAATATTCACATAAAAGGTGGGCCTCACCCCACCACAAATAAATATTATTTGTCATCAAATGCAAATGAAATAAATATCCAAAAAGTGAAAATAAAGTAAGACAGAGAGGGAGGTAAAGAAGGGATCATGTCTACTCAGTCGCTCCATCTGTCTGGGAATCAGTGCCCGATGCAGCAGTCTGAATCTGGGCATTAGTACCCGGAGTCATATATAAAGAAACAGTAGCAGCATTAGGAGCAGCCAGAGGTGTATCTCTCAGAGGAATCTGGCGCGTAGTCTCAACTATGGCATCGTTCAGATAAGTTAGATCAACATATACCTCATCATTGTGCACCTCGATCTGTTCCTCATCGATCTTTGCCTCTGAGTCATCAGCTATTGTGCCATCCCTATGCAAGTCTCTGGTGGTAGTCGAAGGAATCCCTGAAGTCTCCGGAGAGTCCAAATCATTTGTAGCCTCCAGTAACAAAGTGAAGTCGATAGACTTTAGATAGTCTACGTCCTTCCTCAAGTCTGCTACCTCGGCTTTTAAAGCCATAACCTCGGAGGTCTCCCCCCTGCCTGCTCTCACAAGTAGTGACTCTAGTAGTCAGATCATCAACAGAGGCTCAGAGGGGGGGGGGATCAGTACAACTAGAATAGAAGCCTCAATCATCCATGTGATAGATCTCTCTAGCCGGGTCACCCTCACATCAGCTGAATGGGCCAGATGCCCCATCTTCATGATCATCGCCTGAGTAATCTTGGCTGGCTGGGAGGAAGTGGAGGTTCCTGGAGCCTGTGAAGAAAAGGAAGAAGGGGCAGATGTACCTGGAGGTCGGAGTAGGCATAGATGCCTATGCAGTTAACGAGTCTATATCCACCTCCGGGGATGTGTCAATCGAAGTTGCTCTCCTCCTGTCAGCCTCCTCTCTAGTGTATTCAGCCTCTATGTGCCGAATGTCTGTAGAAGATGAAGGAGTAACCTCAAAGTCTCTAGCAGCATCCCAGTGCACTCCAACACGCCGGCACAATTCTGTGATCAGGATCGGGAATGGCAAGTGATGTGAGGCCAAAAATATATATTTTAATCATTATTTATCTCACATTTTTATTTATATTTTCCCTTTTTGAGCATGAAATTTATGGATTGTGCTAAATAGTGTATTTTATTTGTAGAATTAAATTGATGAAAAAATGAAGAAGTTTGAAGCTAAAATAAATTAAAAATGGAAGGTTGAAGAAGAAAATTAAGCAGACATCATAATGAATTAACTTTAATATAATAATATTATTTTATATATGCAGCAGAATGCGAATTGGAATTAGAATTGAAGTCTGCCAGATTCTGATGAATTGAGGCGGTTGGACGAACGGTTCAAAAGGAATTCAAGTCCTTTATGGTTTTGGATTTCTAATTTGCTTTGCACTTAATTATTTTATTTAGGGTTTTCTACATCTATAAATAGTCCATAGAAATAATTATAGGAGGAGATCAATCATAGGGCATCAAGTATAAAGTTGTCAATATTTTTTAGGGTTCTTTTCTTAGAGATTAGTGGCTAAACGCCCTTGTTCTGGGGCTGTAGCTACGAATTGATTGTTTATTATTAAAGGCTTTTTGAATTAATTCTTGGTTGTCATTGTAAGTTACTTCTATATTTTTGTTTTAGTCTTTTATACTTGCGCACCATAAGATAAATTTATTGTCTAATCTTAAAATCGGGAGAGGAGAGGTTAGATAAACCAGATAATATAGAGAGCTCGGTCGACCCATTTGATTGAGGTGATTAGTGTTCAGGATGATGCCCGGACGAACAATTTGCTTGGTTATGAAATAAGATGAAATATAAATGCTCGCCAGTTAGTCTATTTATCCCCGCTCAACGATGTAGTTAGATAGCTAACTGGAGTAGGCGTCGAGATGCGTATAGCCTGACTCATATAATTAACCCTATAAATCAGTAACTTGACAACTAAAATTAGTTCTAAGCCAATAATATAATACATGAGATTCAACACATGTTGTAGCCCTGAAATTTTCCAACTATTGTAAGTAATTTTATTATTTTGTTCTTGCATTCTTTTCTTTTGGCACTCTTAAATAAATAATTAGACCAATATAATATAGTAAAAATAGTTAATTGACAAGTCCTTTGGGTTCGATAATCTGGTTCTTTTAAGAGCCACTATATTACTTGCGCGACCACGTACACTTGCGTGTGCAATTGGGAGCAACAAGTTTTTGGCGCCGCTTTCCGGGGACTTAGAAATTAATTATTCATCTAGGTTATACTTTTTCTTTTCATTTATTTATTTATTTTTATTTTTATTTTTATTTTATTTTTTATTAGTTTTTAAAAATAATTAATTATTATTATTTTCTTTGAATAATCTGGTACTCTTATTGATATGGATGATTGGGATAAATCGTTGTTGGGTGATCAATGTCCTTTATGTCATATATGTGGTCGTCAATATATTCATTGGAATGGTTGCCTTAAATCTTATTCCCTTCCCCCCTAACCCCTATTATGATTCTTCTGTTATTTGTGATGTTGGTAGGGGCGATGAAGTGGAGAATGCAAAACAAGTTTCACTTATGGAATGTACGAACATGTTGGACAAGGTTAATTCAAAAATCACCAGACAATTATTTGAATGTACGGAAGAGCACAAAAAAATCATGAAACTGCTGGATGAGCTGGACGCTATTCAATTAGAAATTATAGTCCAAGTTGAATTAGAAGAGATTGAAGCCCAACAAGGAGAAAGTTATGGAGAAACAGAGATAGTGAGTCAATATTGGATACAATGACAAACTCAACTTCTAAAGCTTGAAGAGTCTATCCGTGATGATCTGACATACATGACAACCCAACTGATCGAAGGAAGAGTTGAGCTCGCACAAGAAATAGATAAATTTGGCTCAGATATTCATGACTTAGAGACTCACTTGAGCAAAAAGATTGAGGCGTCTGAAGCCCAATTACCAATTGTTGTGGATGATGACCAACTAGTGAAGCAAAAAGAGGAATTCCAACCATTCAACTACACATTATTCCTTAATATCGATGTTGATAAAGAGTACAAAAGTGAGAATGTTGTAAATAATGTTGCTTTGGAGTTGAGGCAACTTGAATCTCATTCAAAACCTTTTTCTGTAATATCTGAACTAATGGATGAGTGTATAGATGAGGAACAAGACCCCGACATTCTAAAGTTTTTTAGTCCACGTAGACAAAACTACATTCCTCACCTAAGGGCCAAGAAGTGCAAGATGTGACATAAATTACTTGGTTCCTTTATCTTTATACTACCTCCCCTTGAGAGAAGCAGAAAAATAGATGCTAGGGGTAAAATTCATAAGTAAAGAAAAGTGGTGAATTTATTTGTGTCGTGCCGCGAGGTTATATTAAGCGCTTATTGGGAGGCAACCCAATTAGTAGTGTAACTTCTTATTTTATTTTTAATTTTATTCGTGTCACTTTTTTCTTTTGGTCTTGTTTTTCCAAATTAGGGGAAGTCTGAGTACCCAAAAATTTGGAGCTAAGGAGCACGTTTGAGCTTAAGTGTGGGGTGCATATGACCCTTGATGAAAATTGAGATAACATGCTACTAGCTAGGCCTAAAGGCTTCAGGGAGTTTTGCTAACCCTTGTTTTAAATTTTATTTGATGCTTGGAACATAATATCTTTTTAAGTGTGGGGTGGAGGCATGAATTCCTAGTTTTTTACTGTTTTATTGAGTTTTTTTTTAGGGTTTCCTTGGCTTTTATTTTCGGTTCTTTTCCTTGCTATTTAGGTCTAATTTTTGAGTAGTACTGTCTTGTGAATGCTTGATAAAAAAAATGCAGACTCTTTGACACATAAGCTCATGGTTGTAACTTTGTATATAACTTATTTTATTTTTTAGTTTGTTATGATCCTGTCTCTCTTAGAAGCGGAATTGATCCATCTCGATTGATACTTGTGCCATGAATGGTGAGATTTTGTTTATTCCATGTTTTGCATCTTAGTCTAGAACTTGCCCTGCATGTTATTGCAGTGAAATAAAAAGTGGTTCTTTGTTTAGGAGATGATAATAGGCTTTCTTTGATTTGTCTGATAAATTTTAGCCTTTTCAGATATTATATCACTAGTTAGCCCTTTAGAGCCTGTAGCCTTTTGTTGGTAGCCATATTTTTCCCTTGACTATTTTGTTGAATCCCTAGTTTTTGCACCTTGCTTCCTTGAGCATTATAGCATACACTTATTCTAATTATCAATTTTGAGAAAAGGGATGATTGTGTGAAAAGGTAATCAATGATAACTACAAAGTGCTTAAAATGCCCTCTTTGAAAGAATGTGATGGAAAAATAATAATTGGCCCTCTATATTGTGTGGAAAGTAAAAGTATGCTCAAACATTGGCCCTGGTCCTACCAAGGATATTGTGCACCTCAATTGAGGGTGGCTAGTGAAAAGGCATATATTTTTTTAAAAAAAATTGAAGCATTCTTGAGATGATGAGAATTACTTGTGAAATAATTGTTGAAGAGATGGCTGAAAATAAAGAGAAGAAAATACTGGGTGATGAAGTCTAAAATTACAAAGTGCTTAAGGAAGTGTAAGTCACTATTATATAGTTTTCCTACCCGTCCCTTAGCCTACATTACAACCCGTTAAAGTCCTATTTGATTCTATTCAAGCATGCTTAATTAGTGGAGATGAACATAATGGGCAAGCTTATGGTTCTTTGTGCATATATGTGAATTTTATTTCTGAGTGTAAGAGTTGTTCTTTGATGCTAAGTCCTTAATTTATATTCAATCTTTTGAATTGAGTGTGTGGACTATTTCTTTTTGTGAGGGCACTTGTTTCATGATGGATAAGTGATTTTATTAATTTTCTTTGATGAGAGTAGGTGAGCAAGCTTAAATTTGATGAGTTCAAAGTCCTTCCTTGAGGTTAGGAGGTTAGAAGTTTGTTGTTTATTTGGATGTCTTGCATAATGATTGAGAAGTCTACTTGATGTTTTGAAATTAGTATATGACCTAATTGTTTGTATTAACTAAAGTGATGACATTCCTAGTATGATTTATTTGAGATGAGCTTTAATGTGTGCTCGAGGACGAGCAAAAGTTTAAGTGCGGGGTGTTGATGTGAGACCAAAAATATATATTTTAATCATTATTTACCTCACACTTATTATTTATATTTGCCCTTTTTGAGCATGAATTTTATTGATTATGCTAAATATTGTATTTTATTTGTAGAATTAAATTGATGGAAAAATGAAGAAGTTTGAAGCTAAAACGAATTAAAGATGGAAAGTTGAAGAAGAAAATCAAACAGACAGCTTAATTGGTCAACTTTAATATAATAATATTATTTTATCTATGCAGCAGAATGCCAATTGGAATTGGAATTGAAGTCTGCCAGATTCTGATGAATTGAAGTGGTTGGACGAACGGTTCAAAAGGAATTCAACTCCTTTATGGTTTTTGTATTCCTAATTTGCGTTGGACTTAATTATTTTATTTAGGATTTTCTATATCTATAAATAGTCCATAGAAATATTTATAGGAGGAGATCAATCATAGGGCATCAAGTATAAAGTTGTAAATATTTTTTAGAGTTCTTTTCTTCTTCTTTCTTTTCTTAGAGATTAGTTGCTAAACGCCCTTGTTCTGGGGCTGTAGCTACGAATTGATTGTTTATTATTAAAGGCTTTTTGAATTAATTCTTGGTTGTCATTATAAGTTACTTCTATATTCTTGTTTTAGTATTTTATACTTGCGCATCATAAGATAAATTTATTGTCTAATCTTAAAATCGGGAGAGGAGAGGTTAGATAGACCAGATAATATAGAGAGCTCAGTCGACCCATTTAATTGAGGTGATTAGTGTTTAGGAGTGACACCCGGACGAACAACTTGCATGGTTATGAAATAAGATGAAATATAAATGCTCGCCAGTTAGTCTATTTATCCCCGCTCAACGATGCAGTTAAATAGCTAACTGGAGTAGGTGACGAGAGGTGTATAGCCCGACTCATATAATTAACCCTATAAATTAGTAACTTGACTACTAAAATTAGTTCTAAGCCAATAATATGATAGATGATATTCAATACATGCTGCAACCCAGGAATTTTCCAACTATTATAAGTAATTTTATTATTTTGTTCTTGCATTCTTTTCTTTTGGCACTCTTAAATAAATAATTAGACCAATATAATTTAGTAAAAATAGTTAATTGACAAGTCCTTTGGGTTCGATAATCTGGTTCTTTTAAGATCTACTATATTACTTGCACAACCACGTACACTTGCGTGTGCAATTGGGAGCAACAACAAGGATGTCTGGATACTACTTGCGTGTGCAATTGGGAGCCCATTGACTTCACGTATCATGACATTACTTCCAGTTCAAGTGCCAATGATCACGAGTAGTAATATAACCCAACCAAGGGTTGGGATCGTTCCCACATGGAGTGGTTTCGAGAATTAGTAGCCAAGTACAAATCAGTTCAAGTTTGTCATAGCTAAAAGGCATTTACGAATAAAAGCATATCAAATTAAGAGTTGACACAAGTGTCAGATATCAAAAGGGGGGTTTATAGTTGATTATCAACTAAAGCAGTAAATACATGAAAATGCAAATATGGAGACGGGATTCTTAGGATGTGATAGGATTATGGGCTAAGACAAATAACTGGGTAATTGTGATTAATAGTATATAGTTGCATATTAGTGATTAAGCTAGACTTTAGTGGGGGTAAACTCTCTCTCTCTCGCAATTTACCCCGAATCAAATTGGTTTCTCTCGAACACCAATAAGCGGCAATTAAGCACAACCTTCGCCTTAGTCCATTCACTATCTCGAGTTGAATGTGTGGAAGAGGGTTTAGGATTCACTCTCTCGAGCTGAACCCATGACAACCCACTACCCACAGACCATCAATTCAGTAGTTTTGGTTTCAAAACCTCTCTCGAGCAAGCGAAAAACACTAAGCTAAGATTCCATTTGCAACTACAACCCATTAAATTCAACCACAACCATTGAACGAATTCACTTTTAAACAACAAATAAACTATCAATTAGCAATACCCAGCAGTTATATCAACCCATAATCACATAATCACACCCCAAGAATTAGGATTTTAGCTAGACATAGTAAAAAGCAAGAAATCGATACCAACTGGTGTTTCCATCAACTGGGCACTATTTATATTGTCTTTACACAGGTCTACAATGAAGAATCTGCAACACCACTTCCAATTTCTTGGAATTGGAAATCTTCAAGTCTTCAAAAGCTAAGGAAAAAAAATGTCTCCAAACTTAAGACAATGCTCAAAACTAGAATGATAATTCTCTATATGATTACTCAATGTCTAGATAATAAACTAAGAATTCAAAAACATATTTATAGTTGTCGAAAATTATGCTGCGAAGGGTCAGTCGACGCAATAAGTCGGGATCACCGATCCACTCGGCGATCCGTCCTTTGTCATTTGTATCGCCGTTTTTCTTTTGCCTTCAGCATCCTTGACGTTCTGTAACTTTGGGCGAGATATCACTGCTTCACGGAACCGTTCGGTGACACACTGACTGCTCCTTTCGATCGCTGACTTGATTTTCTCCTTCAAGGCTTAGCACACTGGAACATAAGGCTAGACCAAGGCCATTTGGCGACACGCCTAATAGGTTAGGCGATCCTCAGGTCTTCTTTTCTTCGTTCTTTCAGCTACCTTGTTCCTTTTTGCTCCTTAGTGTCCATGCTTTGTTCCTCACTCCAAATCCCTGAAACTCAAGGATTTATATCAGTTATAGGGACAAAATATGCATTTAAGGACATTAAATCTATTAAAATAAAGCCCTAAATGAGTCCAAATGGTGGATTTATCACCCATCCCTGAAGTCAATGATGAACCTGTTAAGGTGGTTGTTAGGGATACCCTCCAGGGTATGGTTTACAACTCGGGAAAAAATGGTGCGTGTCTGTCAATGTAATCTTTATTCCATGTCTTGGTTGGGAGAGAGTCGTTTCTTTGTTGCACCATTTTGTGCTGCCTCATTGGTGTTTACTTGCATTTGTTTACTAGTGTGTAAGATTATGATGAAGAGTTGGACGCCGTAAATTAACTGATTGTGGAACTTAGAGTAAAAATTATACGTAGTAGGAGAAAAAGGGAGCAGTCATCAACTTATTGCCCGTGGGTTTGACTATAACAATAATTGTGCTCTCCTAAATTATTTTTCTTTTGGTCTACCTCAGTGCTGTTAGAGTTCTATGCACCTTGGTGTGGCCACCTCAGTGCTGGCTCCAATTTTGGATGAAGTGGATGTATCATTTGAAAGCGATCCTGATGTTCTCATTGCAAAGTTAGTAAGAACTTTTTCATAAACTAAATAAAAATATTTGATGCATGTATCTACTTCATCCTTTGTTACATTAAGTAACGACATAATAATCAGAAAGAATGTATAGAATTAGAATCAGGGTTTTAGTATAAATATCAAAAAGAATGGAGTGGACATTTGATCTTTTATGTTACGGATTTCGTTGTTCAAAATATGATACGCTGAGAAGAGAGATTTTGTTTACTGATTTTTTAGTAGAATACGTCTGTGAAGTGTATCAAAAGAGAAGGTTTGTATGGCTTAAACACGTGTGTAGATATCTACAAGAGATGAATGCATTAGAGTTGGTTACCTACCTGTAATGTACATGACATGTGATGAGAACTGACATGATCATACATTTGCTTTTGATGATGACAAAATATGAACCAGGTGCATATATACATGGACTGAATAAAATATAATTAAGAAGCAGCAGAAATAAAGGCGCACGTGTACGAATGAAGCAGTAGAAATAAAGGCGCACGTGTACGAATTAATTAGCAGAGTCCAAATCTATAAAGGATAGCAGCAGCACTTCGAGTCAAAGATGGTAAACAAATATAATAAAGGGAGTTAGAGGCAAACAAGGAGAGGTAAAACATCAGCAAATAAGGAAAGAGAGTTAGAGACAAATATGGAAAAAGAAAACAACTCAAAAAGTCCTTTTCCGTGTCGAAGTCGAAGAAGGCAAACGGTGAATCCAGATTCTCTATATAAGGTGTAAGATTGAGACAAGAAAACTTGTCTTTGCAATTCTAGAAAAGAGAGAAAGAAAAAAATGAGAAAGAGAGAGAATAACACCAAAGGCTAGAGAGTTGTGTGAGAAAGAGATCAAAAGACTCCTAGAGTTTGGAATTCTTTTGAAATAGTGAGTCGCATTGATTCTTAGTTGAATTAGTGCTTGTGAGTGAGTTTGTGAGAGTTGTAAACATGGAGTGGGTTTGGCTTCTGGTAGAGTCTAGAGATTGTGAGTCTTGTGACCAAGAAGTGGGTTTGACTTCTTGGGAGTTGTTTAGATCGATTGTAGTTAATCGAGAGTTGTTGAAGTTTTGATTATCCAGTTGTAACCGTGAAATAATTGTGAAAAATAAAACAAAGTTTTTCCTTCCTTGAGTGAGGAAGGTTTTCAAGAAAAAGTATTGTTTTGTTATTAGCACTCTTTCATAGGCAAATATACAAGAACCTGGTTCTTGATATAGGGGTAAGGTTTCTTCAATTGGTATTAGAGCAGGTCTTTTCATTAAGAGATTCACATCTTGAAAAGAATCAATGGCAGCACCACCTACCCCACAAGAAGGAGCTTCTCAAACTTGACCACCATTGTTCAACGAAAAATACTATGGATGGTGGAAGAACCGTATGATGGATCACTTGATAGGCAAAAATCTTGATCTTTGGAGCGTAGTTCTAGATGGTCCTACCATACCCATGAAGAAGGGAGTAGACGGAGTAACAATGGTACCAAAGGAAAGAAAAGAATGGGATGCAGCAGACAAACTCGTCATTCAAAATAATGCAAAGAATGGGATGCAGCAGACAAACTCGCCATTCAAAATAACGCCAAGTCTAAAAAGATTCTAATTTGTGGTATAGGACCAAATGAGTATAATAGGATTTCATCCTGTCAAGACACAAAGTCGATTTGGGAAACTCTGCAGACCGCACACGAAGGAACAACTCAGGTAAAGAAATCTAAAATCGATAACTTAAACAGACAATTGAACTGTTCAGAATGATGGAAGGAGAAACTATTCAAGATATGCACACCAGGTTCACTACAATCATCAATGAGATTTACTCCTTGCGAGAAGTAATTCCTAACGAAAAGGCTGTCAGAAAACTCTAAGTATTTTACCTGAGTCATGGGAAGTAAAGTGGAAGCCATCACTGAAGCACATGATTTAGATAAACTGGCCATGGATGAGCTCATTGGAAATCTCATAACATATGAGCTGAAGAAAAACCAAGAAAGAGAAATAGGTAGCAAAAGAAAGGAGAAGAACCTGGTTCTTAAAGCTTCTATCCCTGAAGATTTTGAAGATGAAAATATTGCACTCATGACAAAGAGATTCTCTGGAATGTTAAAGAGAGGGCAAATATTTCAAAGAAGAGGTCCTCAGAAGACAGCTAAAAATTCAAGAGAGCAACTATGTCATAAGTGTGGAAGTCCAGATCACTTCATTAAATTCTGTCCACTCTGGGCCTTAGAAAACAAAAAGAATAATCCGAAAAAGGCAAGGGATGGTAAAGGAGACAGGTACATTCCTACAAATAGGAGAATGACTAACCAAGAGGGTGATCTCTCAATGAAGAAAGCATTTGCCGCAATATGAGGCATGTCAGAAGATGAGTCCGAAGATGAAGAAGCTGAAAATCAATCCCTACTTGCAATAGAGCAAACTGACAAATATGACTTTTTTGCACTAGTAGCCATTACTGAACCAGATGAACTAGATAATAGATGTCAGACACAGGATACAATTCTAGCACAAATGGCTGGATCAGACTCAGAAGAAGAAGAGGAGGACAAGCAAGACCAGGTTAGTTTACCTCACATTAAAAAACATCTTGAGTCCTACTCAAAAGGAAAACTTGAATCACTATTGCATACTCTCATAAATGCATATGAATCAACATGTTCTAAAAAAGACTTGTTGATGGAAGACTATGCATCTTTTAGAGAAGATAATATGAACCTAGAACAACAAAATTGTCTCTTGCAAAAAGAGTTAATAGAACTGAATAAAGAACTTAACTCCATAACTGGAAAAAATGAAGATCTCCAGAAGAAAATTCACACAACAAAAATGGAAGCAGAGCACAGTATGAGATGGACCAGACCCTCCATACTTCTCGATACATCCAAAAGGGTCAATCTACCACAAAATATGGAATATGATTTCATGAAGCAAAGAATCCCAACATAGATTGCTTGTGTTCCCACTGTGGACTTACAAGTCATAAGAGTTATGCATGTAATAAAAAACAAACTGCACATAAAAACAACTTTGCCTCTGTTCAAAACACACAAAAATTACCTGAAGGCAACAACACAAAGCAGGTTCCCACACTTAAGATCCTTCCATTATGGGCTAGAAGAAATCTTATTCATCCCTTCACTAACAAATAGGACCCAAGTGGATCTGGGAACCCAAAACTAACCTTATTTAATAATTGCAGGATTTAGCGGGAGGAAACCCAAGACATTGGTACCTAGACAGCGCATGTTCAAGACATATGACTGGAGATAGAAACAAATTGCTCTCTCTGAAAGATTTTAAGGGTGGAAACATAGCTTTTGGGAACGGAAAAACTAGAGAAATACAAGGAATTGGAAAGGTGGGGGATTAACCTTAAACTAGCAATTGATAATGTGTACTATGTAAATGGATCACAACACAACCTGCTAAGCATATCCTAAATGTGTGACAAAGGAAATAAAGTAATCTTTACGGCTGATAAATGCAAAGAGGTTAACTCAACCACAAAGGAACTGGTTCTTCTTGGAAAAAGGCACAAGAATGTATACAAAACAGAGCTAATGAGTCCAGAAAATTCACTCATGTTTTATTATAAAATATATATTTTGGACTGATTTTAAGAGTCACCATTTAATTTTTGAAAGGGAAATTAAGAAAATCGATTTTTTCAAAAGATTAAAACAGGAAATCAATTGAAGAGTTTTTAAGGGGGTTCGAGATTCTTATTAGCATTTCGGGAAGGGTTTGAAAGCACCCGAAATGCCCGCTAATAAGCGGTTATCCGGCAATTAATTATTTGGCTAAAATAATTTTAACTTAGCTCGAATTGCAAAACTAAACTATTTTATGGTTAGGACCATTTTAAGGGGAAAAAGGAAATATTGACCTACAATCTAAGTGAGATACTTCTCGAAATTTATTCTTTTAAGTTTTTCGAAAGATGATCGATTTAGCTAAATTGTTAAAACGAAATGAGCGTCTTTCGGGGATTTGAGCTTTTCGACCCTAAAATTAACGACAAATACTAACAAGCAAAACAAACACGGTAAAGTAAAGAGGTAAAGAGGGTTGGACCCAAATTTGGTTTCTGTCCGCCTAGACCAGTATTTGGGCCCATTTTTGTTTTGGGCCTTCGGTCCATTTAAGTCAATTGTACCTATCCTATTCTAGCATAATATAAGTATTTTCTATCTATTGGACCTTAGGCCCAATTCTTCCACCTGTCCTAAACTAATACAACAATAACAATTTAACTGACAAGGGCTTAGACCCAAAATAACAAAATACAACTATTATGAATTAAGAGTGGGCCTTTGGCCCAATCTTTTCAAATTTCTCAATCGGTTGCTCCTTTCAACCTCGGGACCTGTTCGTCGACTTTTAATAGGTTGGCCGACTCAAAAAAGGGAATTTTTTTTGAGCCTTTACGGCTCTTCCAAAATGCAAGGAAGAAGATAGGAGTTCGTAGTAAACTCGGGCAGATTGCACATGCGAAAGAAAAGAACGCAAGTAAGGTTCATGATAGTTCAAAATGACAAATAAAATAAAAGAACGATGCCACATAATAGTGGTGCAATCAAAACATACCACTGTTAATATTAAGTTTAGCTATCCCAAAATTCATCTATTCTGAATGATACTAAACGAAAGAAATTTAATTTCGTATAATCCGAATGAACCAGAAGCTTCACCAACATAGTCACTTTAACAACGAATATAATTTCAAGTCAATGCATCAATACTAATACAACAATAAGGAAAGGCCGCTAGATCAGACCAAAATTAAATAAGATAAATAGACTTCTTGGAGGCAAAAACTTAACAACATATAATGAACAGGAGATCAAATCCATCTTGGTGACAAACCAACCAAGGCAAAAATCTATGTATCTAAGAGATTGACAAGAAAAATGGAAAAAAAAGAACTCACTACGTAGACCCAACATACAATGATACATGCTCTAAATATGCTAAAACATACTCTATTTAAGAATTAAGCAACAAAGGGATTACATCACTGGACAATACAACAAAACCAAAGATTATGAAGAAATACACCGAACCGAAAATGACTACCAAAAAGGAAGACGACTATGCTACTGATTGAGATTTCCAGATTCGGTTAAATAACCACGTTGACACAACAAAGCTATTTAGAAAGAGAAAGAGGACAATCAAATTCCAAGTCACATTTTGACGCCAAAAGATTCTAGCTAGTAAAGAAAAGGGGCATGCTTTAGAAATGAACCATAAATAGAGCTATGAACCAAGCTAAAATAAGATTACGACTAACAACGACGCTGACTGAAAATTTAAAGACAAAGGTAGCATTTTAGTTATGTAGGAATAATGAGTCCGAACAGAAAAATAAGCCACCAAGACTACGAATGAACAACGAAGAAGCAGCGGACTATGCAACTAACACTCAAAATTTAAACCCAATAAAACAGCAAGCCATTCTGAGCAAAACTAAATAGAGATTCAGCTAGTTGTAGCATCGAGATTGAGTCAATGACTTTAAAGACCAGCACATAAGACACAAACAATAAATTGAGCGATAACATAATCATTCGAGCAAAAGAAGAAGAGTAATCAACAGAAGGTTGATTCACGAGCAGAATACTAACCAAACAATTTAAAGTCATAAGGAATATACCTTTTTTGGTGCAGCAGACTAGGACGAGACGGCAAGGAGGGCAGCGAGCTTTCACCACCAAAATCCGAACCGGACAGCAAGCGAGAAGCCCTCTTTCTCTCTTTCAAGTGTATTCCCTATATATCCTATAGCTATTCTACTGTATCCATTTCTTCTTTTGTTAAAAAAAAAATCTTCGCCCCCCCCCCCCCTACTGAAAAGGAAAAGATCATTTATATCATGAAATTCCAGGGTTCACCATTGGAGGGAAAGGGACCAAAATCTGGGTAAGAAAAAGGCCCATTCGAATTTCAAATCCAAAACTCTTTCACCAATTTAGGGAGGCATACTTTTCTAAAATTTCACCCCATTCCGAAAGAGGAAAGGGGAGAAACGCATGCCTTTTTGCTGCTGAAAATGTACGATTTGAAAGGGACATCGAGGAAGAAAACAAAAATTGCAGCGCTGCTCACTGTGTTGGAACCGTTACTGCTTTCGTCTATCGCTGTGAGTTTGACGTGTATCTCCGTCAACTCTCTGCTGCTGGATTGTCGTTTCGAGCTTCTGTTCACGTCGTTTCGAGCTTATGTTCACGCCGTGAACTTGCTCCGCTTTGTTGATGTTGTTCGTCTGTTTTCACGTCATTTTTGGGTCTCTTTTGGAATTGAGAAGGTGGGTCGGGTTGCTGTTGTTGTAATGTGCTGATGGGTATGCTGAATGTATTGGGCTAAGTTTCCTAAATGTAGAAATGATGGGCTGTCCGAAATTCAGAGAAAAAGGGGCCCAACTTGGTCTATAGATATAGTTAAGTGAATTACTAATTGGTCAAATTGAATTGAGATTAGTCAATTGAGATTACAAACTTAACCAAATTGAATTTCATTTGCAAATTCGGCTAAAATCTAAATAATATGAATTGACATAACTAATTTAGGAGCTTCTCAATCTTAACGAAATACAATAATTAATTCAACTATAAACCAATTAATTTTTAAAGTTTACCATAATTTAAACTAAACTAATTTTAATAGAATATTTAAAATAAAATCTTTTTGAGATGATTTTCAAATTTTTATGAAATATACCGATTATATCTATAAAACTATATGAAATATATTTACTATTTATAAATTATGAAAATCGACTAAGATTACTCAAAATGACTTTGAAAAGTATTTTAATTTTATAGAACTAATTATTCTAAATCGTTTGAAAAATTAAGAAGTTCGGGAATTGATTATCATTGGGGAGGGTCAAAATTGGGTGTCAGCAACTCACATGCCTCAACAAAATCACTGAAGACTCTCTTCTTTGGCACAAGAGGCTGGGGCATATTAGCTTTTCTACAATTAACAAGTTAATAACAAAGGACCTGGTTAGAGGATTGCCTGAAAAGAAATTGGATAGTGACCAAATTTGTGGTGCCTGTGCTCAAGGAAAACAGACAAAATCCTCTTTTAAACCAAAGGGAGTAGTTAGCACAACAAAACCTCTGGAACTGCTCCACATGGATTTATGTGGCCCAATGTATGTGCTAAGTAGAAGGGGTAAAAGGTACATATTTGTAATTGTAGATGACTATTCTAGGTTTACATGGACCATATTCTTGGCATCAAAGGATGAGACATATGATATGTTTGAAATCTTTGTGAAACTGGTTCAAAAGAAATTCAATAGTGAAGTCATCAACATCAGATCAGATCATGGGTCATAATTCAAAAACTCAAAATTCCTCAACTCCTGCACTATCAATGGGGTTGACCACAATTTCTCAGCACCAAGAACTCCACAACAAAATGGTGTAGTGGAACGTAAGAATAGAACACTAGAAGACATTGCTAGAACCTTGTTGATATCAAGTAATCTACCCCAATCATACTGAGCCGAGACTGTTAACACCTCATGTTATCTTATTAACAGATGCATGATAAGGTTAATTCTAAATAAAACTCCTTACGAACTATTGAAAGGAAGTAAGCTGAATCTAGCACACCTCCTACCTTTTAGGTGCACCTGTTTTGTGCATAACAATGGGAAGGACATAGTGGGCAAATTTGACGCAAAAAGTGATGAAATAGTGTTTCTTGGATATTCAACACAAAGTAAGGCATATGAAGTACTTAACAAGAGAAAAAATTGAGTAGAAGAAAGTATGCTTGTCATTTTGGATGAAAAACAGAACCTAACTAATCAAGGCATGATAGACCATTTTGAGGATCTGGGTATGACTCAACCACAAACATCAGTAGAAAACCAATCAGATGAGGATGAAACTGAGGAGCAACCTGTCACAATAAGACCCATCAACCATGAAACTGAAAATACACTTATTGAAGAGGAAGAAGGTGAACCTGGTCCATCAACATTTGAATTCACTAGAGATGGTCAACCAAATAGCTGGAAACATTAAAGCTCTCATTCGCTACATAATATTCTCACACCCATGGATTCAGGAATTCATATTTGATCAAAACTGAGGAACATGTGTGCCTTCTCAGCATACTTATCACTGATTGAACCCAAAAATATTCAAGAAGCTCTGGAAGACCCAGGCTGGATCATTTCCATGCAGGAGGAACTGAGTCAGTTTGAAAGAAGCAAAGTATGGAACCTGGTTCCCATACCATATGATAGAACTGTGATAGGCACTCGATGGGTTTTTAGAAATAAGCTGGATGATCAAGGGAAAATCACTAGAAACAAGGCAAGACTAGTTGTACAAGGGTACAATCAGGAAGAAGGAATCGACTATGACGAAACTTCTGCACCCGTAACAAGAATGAAAGCAATAAGGGTGTTAATTGCTTTTACGGCTCACATGGAGTTCAAATTATATCAGATGGATGTAAAAAGTGCCTTTCTAAATGGATTCCTTCAAGAGAAAGTATATGTGAAACAACACCCTGGCTTTGAGGACCTGAATCACTTTGAGTTTGTCTATAAACTAGACAAAGCGTTATATGGGCTGAAACAAGCTCCACAAGCCTGGTATGATCACTTATCCACATTCTTCTCACACATGGATACTCACATGGAAAGATAGACAATACATTATTCCTTCGACAGCAAGGTCAAGATCTACTCATCGTACAAATCTATGATGATGACATCATATTTGGAGGAACTGATGCTTCACTCGGAGTTTAGTTTGCTAAGTTAATGAGTAGTGAATTTCAGATGAGTATGATGGGTGAACTAACCTTCTTCCTAGGCCTCCAAATCAAGCAGTCTCCATCATGTATATCAATTCATCAGCAAAAGTACATCAAAGAATTATTAAAGAAGTTTGAGATGCATGAAGTAAAGACAATTGACACTCCTATTGGTACTACAACTAAGCTTGACAAGGATGAAACTGGTTCTCAGGTAAATGATACAAAATATAGAGGGATGATTGGATCTCTTCTGTATCTAACTGCCAATAGACTCGATATTGTGTTTAGTGTTGGGCTATGTGCAAGATTTCAGTCATGTCCTAAAGAATCCCATCTAAAGGTGGTCAAAAGAATATTTAGGTACCTCAAAGGAACTGTGGATCTGGTGTTGTGGTATCCATCAGGTGACTCTTTTGATCTAGAGGGATTTGCTGATGTCGATTATGCTGGTTACTTGGTTGATTGAAAAAGCACATCTGGAATGGCACACTTTTTGGGATCCTGTCTTGTTTCATGGGCAACAAGAAAACAAAACTCAGTCGCACTTTCAATGGCTGAGGCTGAATACATGGCGGTTGCTTCATGTTGCGCCCAATTACTATGGATTAAACAACAACTAGAAGAGTTTGGAGTAAAAGTAGGCTGCATTCCCATTATGTGTGATAATACAAGTGCTATCAACATGGAAAAGAACCCGGTTCAGCATAAACTCACCAAACATATAGACATTCGGCATCACTTTCTTAGAGACAATGTTGAAAAAGGCCTCATAATAATGACTTTCTGCAATATTGAGGACCAGATTGCTAATATTTTCACTAAGGCACTTAGAAGAGAACCTTTTCATAAAAATTGCCTATCTTTAGGGCACGTGTTCCAGGACTAACATAAGGAGACTCATATAACTAACTCATCTTGGTGCCTTATCGCAGGTATACACAGAAACAACTTACGCATTATGATAAAGGTATAATGATATTACCATTAGTTTCGTATAACTATGAATCAAACGAGCCGCTGCATTATGAACCAAGTTCTCATCATCATAGGTATGCATTACTCCTCAAACTACTGAATTAGACATTACTTCATAAGCATTAAACTTTGTCTGAACACATACTCTAAGCACCTGGTCCTTATTTCCCAAGTCCTTTATTCAACACCTATCATTTTGGCAGGAAAAGTGCGTTATAAAAAATCCACAAACCTCTCTTGATTTGACAACCGTCTCTTGGACTTCCCCAAACTCACAAATTAGAAAAACAAGAATTGCCATCATTACGACTCTACTCCCAAGTTTTCTTTTCTTTCATCATCTTTTTCACCACATTAATACGCAATCACTACACTACAATAACCATGGCCTTCTCTCTGCATCTCGTTGACTACTCCGACGATGATGAACCCATCCCCTCACCAGAAAAACACCCCTCTCCGAAATCACTCAAGGCTCTCCTCTCTGGGGGAATGTGTTTCTACTACCACCCCACCCACATCGACTCTTCAAACTCCTCAACAACCTATTGCACCACCACTACCACCATTGCCATTCACCCCCCAGCATACCTCAAATGAACTTTTTCCCTTCATCTTTGTCTTCCAAACACCCTGATAACTCTCTCTCCTCTCCCTTGAATTACCCAAATCTCTTAACCTCCAAAACCCTAACCCTTCTCCAAAATCATCCCCAAAGAACGTGAACTCAAACCCCTCTGCACCTCTTTCCCTTTCTGATGTTCCCAAACCTTCCCCTCCTCCACTCAAGCAAATAGGTCCCCAGAGACCTCACAAGCACATCGCTGTCAAACAAGTGGTTGTTCTACCCCCCGTACTAGAAGTACGAGTCAATCTCACCTCAAGATACTTGCTGAGTCTAGCAAGAACATCGCCGCACCGGTAAGTCCCCCGTTCGTACTCTCAAAATTCCGATTGTTTTGGATACTGATGAAGAGGGTACTGAATCTGTCCACTCCTCCAACCCTCCCCCATCCCAAACCCTTACTAAAAATGAGATTAAGTTTCTTGCCATGGGGAATGAGGCCTATTATAAATCCAAAACTGTATTACGGGGTAGAACAATTCATTTAGAAATTAGGGAGACTCCGGCGGTCAAAAAGTTGCTGGCCTTATTTGCGGCTCAGGGGTGGGTAGATGTGTTCTTGAAAACTGATGATATGGTCTATGATAATGAAGTAGTTGAGTTTTACACTAACTTGACTGTGTTGGACAATGTTGTGGTTATTTCGTTTGTCCATGGTGTGGACTTATTTTTTGACAAGGTTAGACTGGGAGAGACCTTTCATATACCGGTTGGATGAGTATAACTGGCCGAAGGAAGAAAATTGTATGTTGACTTTAAAATTCTCATAGGGAAGGGTTAATGTTCGTCCTAGGAAGGTATCAAAATGGGAGATGTCGCCGTTTCACAAGTTGGTGTTTGAGGTGGTTCATAAAGGTGTATTACCAAGGGGTGAGCTACATCATGAGGCTAACTTTAGGGATATGGGCATTGGTCATGCCTTAGAAAATATGGATCCAATTGACTGGCCCTCTCTTATGATCAGGCATATGGCCAGAGTTGTTGATCTTAAAAGTCCTCATTAGTTAGACTATGGTAATTTGTTGACCACTGTATTTAGGGAGTTTGGGGTGCCTCTTAAGGAAGGCCAATTTTTGAACATGAATGACATGTTCACCAGGTCTACTTGACTGAATGCAATCTTTGGACGATGTTGACCAGGTTCACACTACTCCTTCTCGTGTTGCTGAACCTGTTGCTAGTCTTCTCAATGGACTTAATATGGCTCGAGCTCAGAATGAGGAGTTATGGGGTGAATTTCTCATTCTTCATACAATATTAGCTGACTCTCAGGGGGAAGTTTCAAGGTTGAAGAATCAACTTATCCAGCAGCAGCTTGACAACAGTGTTTGTATAGATCACATGCTGCGAGTTCTTACTTCATCTTCCAACCATCCTAAACCCTCTTCCTCAACCTACTAGATCATCTCCTTTCTTGTTCAGACAATGTTACTGCTTGTGGTGTTTTGCTTTTAGTTCTGTAGTATGATGTAGCGTCTTGGGTTAACACTATAAGTGCTTCATTATTTTGGGTTGATTCTCTGGGTTCTTTTGCATTGGTTTATCTGATTTTGGTTTGGATGGCTAATATCCTTAGACTATAGTCTCTTTGTGCTATTGTGTTCTTGTGTTGTTGTATATGCTTTGAGTTTGTTATACTATTTCTCCTTATTGTTTGTTCCTCTAGTTTGTTTTAATATGTCAAAAGGGGGAAGAGTTGTGTAGCAGGTACACAAGTGTCATGGTGTGTTTGTATTTGTCATCATCAAAAAAAGGGAATTTGATGAGAAATGACATGATCAAACATTTTCTTTTGATGATGACAAAATATGAACCAGGTGCATATATACATACTGAATAAAATATAAGAAGAAGCATAAATAAAGGCGCACGTGTACAAATAAAGCAACAGAAATAAAGGGGCACGTGTACGAATTAATTAGCAGAGTCCAAATCCATAAAGGATAGCAGCAGCACTTCGAGTCAAAGATGGTAAATAAATATAATAAAGGTAGTTAGAGGCAAACAAGGAAAGGTATAACATCATCAAATAAGGAAAGAGAGTTAGAGACAAATATGGGAAAAGAAAACAACGCAAAATGTCATGCCCCGAGCCTACACCCTGGACGTGGCCGGCACTCGAAGACCATTGCTGGCCCCCAAGCGAACCCTTGGCCTGGATTTCTTAACTCAGCGGAATAACTCAATGCAATGCAAGGTTATAAAACAATCTAACTGATAAAAATCTGGCCAAAAAGGCAACTCGAGTCCCAAAATAGAATATTTACATATATACATAGATGAGAGACTTAAAACTAACTGACTGGCTGACTGTCTGTGAAGCCTCTATAATACTGAGATGGATGTTGGGACAGACCCCACAACATCCTAATAAAATAAAACTAAGAGAACAACATAACCGAGTCCTCCGGAATGCAAAGAAGCTCACCACTGACTCTGAAGTACTCAGCTGGATCAACGACGAATCGGATGCTGGCCCTGGGTACCTGTGTCTGCATCATAATAAGATGCAGGCCAACTGGCATCAGTACATTGAATGTACGAGTATGCGAGCTGGAAAGCTAAACCACAACTTAAGCTTGGAAGGAGTACAAAGAAACTCTTACCTTGGCTCTGTTCAACTCATGAATAACTGAACTCAATATATAAAGCAATAAGACACATGCAATATATAAAGCTTGTAAAAATAGTGTAAACAACTTAGTTCGTTAAGGATAAAACGATAACAAACTCAACTTATATAAAAGTAATATAACTTTTGTGGGAGATTCTTTAACCGACAATCACCACTATGAGCCCTAGTGGTGAAACAACGTTTTACCTCACGTTGCCCAAGTACCATCTTATACCTTGCCGTGACATAGGAAGCTAACTTTACCAAGTGGATCCACTAGCTTAATCTTACGTGATCATCTAAAAAGTATGACCCGTTAAATCCCATGTTGGCTACATGGTTCTTATGGAGAGTTGAGTTAATATGAACTCTTGTCCCCAATTCGGTGCTCAAGACTACTCCCAAAAATACTTTAGCTCATAAGTGTTTTAAACAGATCTTTCTTTATTTGAGATAATTACTCAAAACTTTGCCCGAAGGCTCACTTGGAATCGATGTTCATTTTTCTTGAAAACTAGCCCAAAGGCTCTTTTGGAATCATAGTTCCTTTCTTGCTCAAATGTAAAAACATTTAGAACCTTCTTTGGGAATACATAGTTCCCTAATACTTTTGAGAAATGAACTCAACTTTAAACTCTTAACTTAACTTGAAACTCTTGACTCTTTACTCTTTACTTGACTTGAAACTTGAGCCTTAAAATGAAGTTAAAACGTTCAACAAAGACTCTTGGAATGCTTTAGAGACTTGCTTTGACTCCCTTCTTGAACTTCTAGACTCAACTCTTAACTTCATTTGACTTGGAAACTAACTCTCCTTAAATTGGAATTATGAATTCAAGGTGTTTGATCACATGTTATGAACGAGTTCTTGACGTTTAAATGTACCTTGGAGTGTTGGAAACAACTATGAAACATAGGTACAATACCTAGGAACATGTATGAAAAAGTGGGGAAGGAATGGGAAAACTTGGCGCTCTTGGCGCTCTGAGAGGCACGGAGCGCTAGATCAAAAACTTCAGAGGGGGCCTGCTGGCGCACTGATGGGCGCGCCGCCCCAAGGGGGAAAGTTCAGAGCCCTTCTTGGGGCGTGCTGGCAGGCGCGATGCCCCACCCTTTTTCCCCGAAAACTGACTTTTCTCCTTAGTTTTCTCCAACTCTAAACCTTCTATACTTCAAAGTTTCTAGCCCCAAACACTTAAAATCATAAATCTCTCAACATACAATAGATTCATCTCAGAAACACCACCCGAACCATACACCAAGCCAACAAGAACTTCAACAATTACAACCAACAACTTCAACAAACATAATCAATCTTTTCTCGAAATTAAACGAGCTTGGCGTGTGGGGGAAAGAACCAACCTAACACTATGAACTCACATACCTTAATAGGGATCACCCCTGAAGAAAACCACGACGATCTTTACCAAGTTTGCTTCTTCTTCTCCTTTCTCTCCTTTTTCTCTCAAGAACCCTAACTCTTACTCTTTTAAAAAGGGAAAAACTGATCAAAAATCAGTCTTACACCTTAATATATATCCAAAGACAAGGCTAGGGAAAAGACCAAAACACCCTTACAATTTTCGGACGGATTCCCTGCCAACTGCCCAACTTTCAAAGGGCATAACTCGCTCATACGAACTCAGAAACGAGCAAACTCGATGGCGTTGGAAATACCAATCCACGAACTTTGCAAACATAACTGGAACTACACCTAGATCATCCTGAGCTAGGAGTTATAACTGTTCAAAGTTGGCCAAAAACTCACTTTTTCCCATACTTAACCAAATTTTCCAGATTTTTTTTAAAATTCTTTCCAAAAAAAATATTTCCAAGTTTTAAGCTTCTTCCTAGTCACCAACTTGAAAGATGTCACACAAAAAGTCCTTTTCCATGTCAAAGTCGAAGAAGGCAAACAGTGAATCCAGATTCTCTATATAAGGTGTAAGATCGAGACAAGAAAACTTGTCTTTGAAATTCAAGAAATGAGAGAAAGAAAATAACGAGAGAGAGAGAGAACAGCAGCAAATGCCAGAGAGTTGTGTGAGAAAGAGATCAAAAGAATCCTAGAGTTTGGAATTCTTTTGAAATAGTGAGTCGCATTGATTCTTAGTTGAATTAGTCCTTGTGAGTGAGTTTATGAGGGTTGTAAATAGGGAGTGGGTTTGGCTTCTTGTAGAGTCTAGAGATTGTGAGTCTTGTGACCAAGAAGTGAGTTGGCCTTCTTGGGAGTTGTTTAGATCGATTATAGTTAATCGAGAGTTGTTGAAGTTTTGATTATCGAGTTGTAACCGTGAAATAATTGTGAAAAATAAAACAAAGTTTTTCTTTCCTTGAGTGAGGAAGGTTTTCAAGAAAAAATATTGTTTTGTTATTAGCACTCTTTCATAGGCAAACATGCAAGAACTGGTTCTTGATATAGGGGTAAGGTTTCTTCAACATGTATTAGTTGTGTTTGTCATTCGTCATTTCCTCATTGCTTCCTCATTTACAGGATGCAACTATAAATGCTCTCCCTAAAGGTGACTTCGACGTCCAGGGATTCCCTACCATGTACTTCAGATCCGCCTCTGGTAACTTGTCACAGTACAATTGTGAGAGAACAAAAGAGGCTATCATTGAATTTATCGAGAAGAATCGTGACAAGCCTGCTCAGTCAGATCTGCCAAAGTCGATTCAGCAAAGGATGAACTTTAGAGGTTTGATTCTCTTCCTTAAAGCTTCAATTATGATATATGCCATGATTGATATGATAGTCAACAGAATTAGTGTCATGCACGTTGAGTACAATCTCATCTATCGTTTGGGAACTAAAGAAGGGAAGGAATTCCGAAAGAGGGAAAATGTTGAAGAAAGGCGGAGAAATACTGTTTGATTTGGCAGAAAATAAGTTTGTTTTAACATAACCAATGTTTTCCCTTGGTGGTGTCACAACTTTGAAAAAGAAAAAGGAAAACCTCCTATTCTTCATTTTTCTTCCTTTAGTTCCAAATTGAAGGTAAAAATGTAACAAATTTCTCTAGTCTCTTCATTTTTGTTTGAAGAACACCACATGTATCCGTCCACCTTAGCTCTACCCCCAACCACCACAAAGAAATTTGAAGAACAACACGCCCATAAGCTTGCAAACTCTCAGTCTACAAATTTTTAATATGATTTTTCTTTCGTTCTTTGTGCTACAGTAATTGTAATATAGATTGATCTTCTCTTGTTCAGGACTCTAGGAACATTGTGTACTGGTGGTGGATTCAAGTTTTGTTGGAAGCATTGTGTTCTGGTGGATTCAACCTCCCACTCGGCCCTCTTTCCCGACTGCTGCTCTCCCAATGCACTCTTCGCTTCCTATGCTTCCCTTGTAGTTTTTGGAGCTTTTCAGCGCCAATAAAATGGTTGTATGTATCCATTTTGTGTATCGAATGTAGCTGGATTGTGAGTTATTATCTATTGAGAAGTTCTCCAACTTTAGTATCAGCAGTTCTAGTTATCTTCTTGTCCCAGAATGCAACTTCTAAGTTTACAGTTTCTTTGATGACAAGTTGCAATGTTTGCCTAATGGGTTTGGATGTAACATGAGAACAAAATACCTTTGTTGCATAGCATAGTGCAAGAGTGAAAAGTTTAAAATCTCCGTAAACTATCATCATTTTGCGAGTTTCATATCTTTTTAACTGTTGGATGAGAAGTCATAAATGAGGTCACATGGCACAATAAGTTCATGATAATTTATGGAGTCCTATGAAGAGGTTGAGTTGTAAGAATATGTGGACTAGGGCCTAATGTGTGCATCCACTAGACCAATAATTAATAAGTGTCATCTTGAATCTTTTTCCTCTTGTTTCATTCATATTTTTTCTTTTTATTTCTTATATTTTTACATTAAAAAATGATTCGAAAAAAATGAATAGTTTTGCTAAGCACAAGTTCATTGTCCTTAATTTTTATTCACATGAGTAATTAATCCATTTCTTAAAGTTCATTTTTTGTTGCTTATTTTGCTTTGAGAATCAACCATCGTTAGAAATAAAGGTTTTTTTCTAGGAAATTGTGCTATAGAATATGATTTTAACATTCATTTTCAATCGATCCAACTCTCTAGAAAAATGTAGTATGGAAAACAGTTTCTCAATGAAATAGTGAAAACTTTCTTACTTTTTCATCTGAAAACATTACTATTGTTTTCTTTGCTCACCGATTCACTCAAAACATGGAATAGTCAAGAACCCATTTTTAATGAAAAATTTCAGCGGGAAAATAGTAATTAGTGAATACTTTTTTCTTCTTATGCTTTTGGGTTTAAGGTTTTTCTGTAAAAAATAAAATAAAATTGGAAATCATACTGCTGATAACTCTAATTAGATTTATCTTGTGCTCTGTGTTACTTGTAAGTTAATAGGTTTTATTTTTTGATATAATATATGAGAACAAATACTTAACTTGACCTCAACTGACAAATATGCATTCCAACTTTGAGAGTAGGGGCAGAGCCACCTTGTCCCCAGGGTATCCAATTAGACATCCTTCATCGAAAAATTATTCAATATATACACGTAAAGTTTTGACTTATATTGGTATAAATGGTATTTTGGACACCCTGAAATAACAAAGTAACTCGTAGTTGAGATGACTAGAGTTGTTGCAAACCCACTCACTGCCCCAATTCGATTCCCCTCATGAGCGTTTTTATTTTTCTGTAATTATTTTGTCTTCTTGAAGTTTCTTTTTTATTTTTTTGTAATTATTTTGCCTTCTTGAAGTTTGTATGTAAATAAACATGCGTAAGTTTAACATAAATGTTCAGTAGCTTGGTGGAAAATAGTGTCATGTTTGTTTTGAGTGACCCAAGTTCAAATCGCACCTCCAATAAGGATTTTTTTTTCAATTAAAATTGATTTTTTTTCCTTAAATTTTCCCTTTGGAATAATGTTTTAATTGAAAAAAATCTTTAAATTTTAATACCTTTTCCTTGTAGAATAAGATTTCCTTATATTTTAATACTTTTTTCCTTCGTGGAATAAGATTTTCTTAAATTTTAATACATTTTCCTTTTGGAATAAGGTTTTCTTTCTATATAAATAGGAGACCCATTTATCCAAATTATATCACAATATTATTGTAAATAAAATTTCTATAAATCATGGTTTTTTTTTAAAAAAATTACTATTCAAAGTTTGGACCCCCTTCATAAAATTCCTGGCTACGCCACTGTTTGAGAGTGTCCACCTAGACACATTACCTTACCTAAACTGGTTCTCATTGTGTCTCGTGGACATCTGACACACTGACTTGACATCATTTTATAAGTTAAAGTGTTCAATTAACGCAGTGCAAACAAGTTGTGATTTGTAGATGTGTTTACCAACTCAAAGTTGAAGTGTTCAATTAGTTGACTGTTGAGATCAAGTTAATATGTCTATGTATCATGCCTTTTTTCTTTACAAACATGTATATATTTGTATTTTTGGTAGATGCTCTAGTCATCCGTGTTACATAGAGATTCTTTATGCCAAATAGTCTTGTTATGTGAATGGGCAGATCTAGTGTTATGGTAGTTCATCAAAACTCAATACTTTCAATGCGGAGCATAAACTTATTGGTAAAAGTTTACTAAAATTGCAACATATAGTAATATAGTGAGTTTATGTTAAAGGTAATGACTGAGGACATGACTTGCTTAACATGGTTGGATTAACAACTTGATATTAGTTTCAATTTTTTCTATGGTATTGAATATTGATAATCAATTTTCATGGTTATACAATGTTAGAATGGGGTTAGAATCCCACGTTGGTTGGGAAGATAGTTTGCTTATATGGATCTGGATAATTCTTTTCTCATGAGCTAACTTTTGGGGTTGAGTTAGCCTCTATGTCATATCTTGACATGATATCAAAGCCACATTTATCCCCATTTGAACTCCTAGTCTACGCTCCAGTTGGGCCTAGAAGTGAATGGTACTGTTAGAATGGATTAGAATCCCACATTAGTTGGGAAATGGATTGGTAGTTTGGTTATATAGACTTGAATAATCCTCTCCTCACAAGCTAGATACAACTTTGTCAAATTATTTATTTAATTAGTTATTATTTGGCATGAAAAAAGTTGACTTTAGATCATACACAATCTTCAATTAGATTATTTTTTTTGAGTGTATTAACAAGCAAAAGCATCTAATTTAGAAGCAATTGTGTAATGAACAAATGTCTAGCCTCTTTATATTTTTCTAATTTTATCAGAATTTGATAATATACTTGCAATATTAGGTGTGCGCCATGTAAGACTCTTGCTCCTGAGGTACTACATTCTTCTCCGTCGTTACATAAATTTTTCTTGTCAAGTCCAAGGACGACGCGATGCAAACCTTATTGATGAGCAAAAGATCTTTGTTGTAAGTGGTGATAATACTATTGATATACTTTTAGTGATGAAACATAAATCTCGTAGTTGAAGTTTTGTCTACTAAAATTTCCCACCAAAACAATGGATTGGCCAACGCCACTACTTGAGTAATACTATCTACAAAATAAAGTTGTTAATTAATGACACGATAATTTAGTCACTAATAGTTATACATATACATATATACATATATATATATATATATATATATATATATATATATATATAATTAGTGACAAATCATTACTTGTCTTATAATTAGTTAAAATTTGGATATGAAAAGGTTTCTTCACTAAAAATATGTTGATATTATATATGCCATAGCTTCTTGTTGTCTAAAATCTATTTATGTTTTCTTTAGGTTGGTATATTTCCAGGCTCCTCTGGAGAAAAAAATGAGAACTATTTAGCACTAGCTAAAAAACTGCGAGCTGATATCGATTTTTCTCACATTGTTGATGCTAAATTCCTCCCTCGGGGTGGAGCAGTTATAAGCCCACTCGTCGTCTTCAAAAACCATTTGATGAACTCTTTGTTGATTTTGAGGTATTATCGATATCTGTGATACTCGTTGCATTATGGTTATGACGCTTCACTCTTTCAATTGGCAATTTTTTCAAGTCGATACAATGGTGAAGTTTAGTAAGGAAGCTAGTATTCCTATTACAACTTAGACAATGATCCTAACAGCCTTCCTTATATGATGAAGTTCTTTCGTCGTACCAATGCCAAGGTACTTGATTCTCCAAGTTGTAATGCTGCATTTGACCTCAGATCTCAACGTCGTCAAGCAATTCTATGCTATTCGTTTTCCATTTGACATGTGCATATCTACAAGCAATGCTATTTGTGAACTTTAGTACTGAGCTTGATAATTTTAAGTCCAAGTACAATGATGTTTGTTTTTTTGAGCTCATTCTAAAGTTTTGATGATTTAACAAACTATGGGATCTAATAGGGGATCCAATCCCAAGAGAAACTGAGAGTTCCATTACGTGAAAAGGATAGTTGTAAAAAGTTTCAACCTGCAACGATGTCACCACTGTTGTGGTTGACGCATGTTTGTTAGTAGAGCAGCAGTATTCTCAGCCAATGACATTACTCCAAGGGTTTTGTGTCCATCTTATCTTTAGTCTCTTCTCTTTAATTATAAAGGAATCAGACCAGTTCGAGTCTTTCTTCATCATTCTAAGTCATAGATAGAGTTAGCTATGCGTGGTTCTTGAAGTCTATATCGACAAAGTTGTTGGTGTAGTGGGCAATAGAGTTGTTGCTTAGTTTTTCTTGTGACAAAGTTGTTACAATAAGGAGAAAGGATTAAGAGTTTAATTCCAAAGGGGGTTTCCACGTAAACTCATGTATTGTTTTTGTTTGAATTAATGCATGTACACCTTAATATTTAGTCTTCCAATATTTTATCTTGGTTTTCAAGAAGTCTTTTAGGAACTTGTAATACATTTATCTAGTAAATTGTGATACATGTATCTAGTTATTTGTGCAAGACCTTTGATTTTATATTTTGAGTAGTATAAATAGAGATGTAGTTGATGATTGTAATCATCTCAAGTGGCCTTAAGTAGCCTATATAGAACTTGAGCATTCTCTAAAGAAAGTATTCTCCTTCTATATTTCCTACAAATTGGTATCAAAACAGTTTTTCGTTCTTAATTTGGGGTTAGGTGAAGAAAAAAATATGACATCCAAAACAAATGAAGGTGTTGATTCTTCAGTTGTTCTTACTTCATTTTTTGATGGAACTAATTTTGAATACTGGAAGATAAGAATGAGAACGCATGCATCTGCAAGCTAGAGGTTTGTGGACTATTGTTGCAAATGGCTTTGAGAGCTAGAAAACGATGGTGAACTTACAGCAACAGAGATGAAAAATCTTAAGGCTAAGTATCGTCAAGATGCAAAAGCCTTGAGCAAAATCTAAATAAGAGTCTCAAGAGCATATTTTGCAAAAAATTATACTTGTGAAACTACAAAGCAAGCTTAGGAGTCTCTGGAAATTGAGGTGTATGGTGACGTAAAGGTACGAACTATAAATCTTCAGACTCTTAGAAGAGAGTTTCAAGATTTGAAGATGATAGAATCTGAAAAAATAGATGAATATTGCACAAGAGTCATGAATATTGTTAATGAAATGAGAAATCACGGTGATACAATTTCTGACCAATAAGTTGTGGAAAGATTCTAATTAGTGTCAGAGAAAAACATGAGTATATTGTTGCTATCACTGAGGAGACGGAAGATCTTTCTAAGCTTTCCATCAAAGAGCTAGTTGGATCATTTTGTGCACACGAGAAGCGAAGATTTTTTCGAGAAGATCAACACAAAGAGATGGCTTTCAGTACCAATGAAATTCTCAAAAGATTTCAAAAAATCAACAAAAAAAGAATTACTATCCAAAAAAGAAACAAGATCATGATGGTTCTTCTAAGAAGGGTGAAGAAAAAGGTAAGAAAAGTTTTAGTCTTTTTTGTAAAATTTGCAAAAAGTCTAATCATAATACAGAAAAATGTTGGCACAGAAGCAAGCCCCAATGTAACTTTTGTAAAAACTTTGGCCATAGTGAGAAGGATTTCTGGCACAAACAACGTGAGCAATCAAATTTTTGTGAAAAACGGTAGGAAGAAAAGGAAGAAAACCTCTCAATCTAATGCTTCAGCAAAAAGCAATAAATGGTATGTTGATAACGGTTGTAGCAATCACATGACTGGAGATGAAAAGACTTTTCTCTCAATTAATAGTAGCATCACTACTAAAGTGAGAATGGGGAATGGAGCCTTAGTTGATGCAAAAGGTAAAGGTATCATTTCAATCAATATAAAACGGAGCGGTAAGCAAATTTATGATGTTCTTATGTTCCTGACTTGGAAGAAAATTTGCTTAGTGTTGATGAACTCATGGAAAATGGTTATTCTCTTGTGTTTAGAGATAATTATTGCAAGATTTATGATAAAATTGAGCCAAATCAAGTCATTATTGAAGTAAAGATGATAAAAAGAAACTTTCCTTTACAATTTCATTACAATGCATTCAAAAATGAAGTTGTAGATGATGCATGGCTTTGGCACAAAAGATTTTGTCATTTTAATTATGGTTGAAGCTTCTCAAGGAAATACATATGGTGCAAGGTCTTCCTCAGATACATACTGAGGTGGATCCATGTGAAGTTGTATAATGGGAAAGAAACAAAGAAGTCTTTTCCCAAAGGAATGTATTAGAGAGTAAGTGTACTTTTGGAACTAATCCATACCGACATTTGCGGACCAATGAAGACTCCATCTCTTGGAACTCAAAGGTACTTTCTAATCTTGATTTATGATTTTTCAAGAATGATTTGGGTTTATTTTTGAAAGAAAAGTCAGAAGCATTTGCTACATTCAAGAAATTCAAAGCCCTTGTTAAGAAGCAAAAAATTGCAGCATCAAAACCATTCGCAATGATAGAGGAGGTGAATATACAAGTCGATAATTTGAAGAATATTTCAAAAATGAAGGCATTCAGAAGCAACTTACAGTAGGGTACACTCCTCAACAAAATGGTGTATTTGAAAGAAGAAATAGAACAATTGTTCAAATGGCCAGAACAATGATGAGTGAGAAAGGTGTTTGAATGTATGTGTCCACTAAGTACTATAGGACCAGGTCCTTAACACAATTACGGTGAACAGAAAATAAATACTGAACGTAAAGATAGCACACGTGACTTTACGTGGAAACCTCCTTGCTCAAGGGAGTAAAACCACTACATGTCTCACAAGATTTTCAAACTACTTTTACTAAACTTCACAAGCCAAAGTAAAACCCAGTTTACAACACACACAAGATTAACCTCCTAATCTCTATTCTGAGTAATACATTATCATTCCATGAGCCAAAGCAATGCCTGCATTGCCCACGATACTAACCCAATTGATTAATATAGACTTTGAGGTAAGACACTAAGTTTCCCTCAACTAAATTCTTACAATGATTCACCCAAGGTTGAAATGTTTCTATCACAAGCGAAATGAATCCTACAATATAAGCACAAGTACAAGCAATCAAAGAAACAGCTGATTTAGAAAGCAATTAGGCAGTCTATAAGGTCCCCTGCTATTTTTGAAGCTTGAATATCTCTCTTTGCATGAATGAATGATTTGTTGTTTGTCATCTTGAATATATCAAACATCAAGAGTTAATACACATTGGACAAACAACCTCGTCCCTTCTGGTTGATGTAGTACACTGACGACCTCACCAACTTCTGACTCGGACAGCTTCCCAGTTGTATAACATATGGCCCTGGATGAACATACTTTACAGAGGATCAAGTCCCTGCATTTGTGAGGAGATTGTACTGCCATAAGTTTACTAACCTTTAGCAAAATCACTTTTTGAAATGTTCTAAGTATAAAACAATTTGAGAAAATACTTAGAAAAGAGTCGCCACTTAATTTTTAAAGAAATTAAGAAAAATTATAATTTTCTAAGATTTAAACAGAAAAAAAAACATTTGAAAATACCAAAGAGGGTTTAGGGTTCAATTTACACTTCGAGAAGGGTTTAAGCATTCGAAGTGTCCGCTAACATGCGGTTGACCTGTGACTTGACTAAAATATATTTTTTGACTATTTAAAAAAATAGTGATTTAACATAAAAATAATAATTTACAATATTTGATATGCCACATTTTATTCTATTTTCTAGAGAAAGGGACCTAAAATGAGACATTGGAATTAGAATGCAAGTGAATAGAACAAAACTACATTAATTAGAATTTATTTGACTCGTTTTTAAAATTATAATTTAAGCCAAATTGGTTAATTTAAGCATGAAAACCATTTTTATTAATTGAAGAATAAAAGTTTTGACTAAACTTTTTGAGAAAATGACCAAGTAAAGAAAAAAACATTTTTTAAAGTTTACTTGAGGAAAAAAAATACTTTAACCTTCTTTTTTTTTTGAGTAAAAAGTGATTGAGTGAGAGGCATTAAAGAATATGTTTTTTTTTAAAACAAAGATTTAACTTAATTAAAGGCGTAAAATTTTGACCAATATACTTGATTAATGAAATAAATGAACACAAGACTTTGTTGAAAATGAAATTTACGAAAATGAAACAACACAAAGAAAATAGTTCATCTTTTGGGGAATCTAATTAAGTTGATAAAATTTTAGTATTAGAACATTCAAACAGATAAGACATAATAACATAATAATCAAGTAATTAAACTTGAGCATTTTGGCTCAATTCTGCCAACAAAGTATGAAGTGGGTTTGCAACCCATTCTTTGCCATTGTTGCTGCGTTTTTCAGGCTTTTAACCTATATATTTGCTTCCTTTGACTTCTCCTCCAATAGATGAGGCGTACTCGAGAGAGTTGTTGGGTTTCAACCAAACGAAATGCAAAGAAGGAGTCTTGATGGACTCATGAGGAGAGTCGTGCATAACACAAGATGATAAGGATTAGCAAGAGATTATTCAAAGATACAATCACGATTTTAAATGAAAATAATCACTAAATGATTTAATTAAGTCTCCCATAGATTACCACACAGCATTAAAGAGAATACATAATTATCTAAAATGAAATTAATGCCTTAAACATGATACCTATATATTTTCTTAATAACCTTAATTTGATAAACTAACAAAACAATTCATGATTAGCCATATTAAGAGTTGAAACAGAGGGATGTTAATCATTTCATAATCACATACGAATTCATTATAACTAGTTTAAGCAACTCTTGCAAATTTTAAGTATGAAGAAATGTACCAACACTTGAGAATTTCAAAAAAAATACAAGACATAGGTTTCAAGAAATTACCTAAGCTTGAGGTGACTCAAGTATAAAGATCATGAACTTATACTCCAAATAAAAATGCCAACTAATAGTAAAGCTACTAAGCTTTGAGAAATTTGGAAAAAAAAAGTGCAGGACATGCTCTCATCAAAGTGAAATATTTATCATTTAAATAAAACATAATTCACAATTTTTCAGCACTTACATATCTATTCTAGCAGCAAGGCACAGTTAAGCACTTTCAAACTTTTATCGTAACTATCATTTCAAAATTTTGAAAAGTTAAATAAAGATAGAGACATTCTTTGACAAAACTATAGAGATTGAGACATGCTATGAATCTGGAAAAAAAAAACTTAAATAAGAAGCGGAAATCATGGTGTAGAGCAACACGTAGCTATGGACCTCCAAAAAAGCTATGGCAGGGACTAAGTAACATATCAACATGACAACTGATTTGTGGGATTTTCAGAATAAAAGGTCATTTAAATACAACAATGAGATATGCGAATAGAGAAAATCGAGTAGTTGCACTCAGAAAACAATGAGATAATTTCATATACAACTAACATTATTGGTTAATTTTTTAGACTCCTATGCCTATTTCAAATGATGCCGACAATGACAAGAAAAATGAACCGAATGACTTCGAGTCGAGCAACCCAAACATGAATAATGAAGAGCAAAACCTAGCTAGATAAAAGATTTGGAAGGATTAGATTGTGGAACTCAAATCGACAAACCAAAAGTGTAGAGAACATGACAATTGAAACCAAACTATCGAGAAGATGACAATTAAGCAACCTTAGCACTGTGTAGATGTAAAAAAGGATCTAGCGAAGCTTAACTTGTCACTGCAACATGAGTAAGTTATATCTCTCTAAACAAATCAACAACTAGGGGCCTCATCATTGAGGTGCTAGGACCAACAAATATAATACTATTGTTCAATATTATTCATAATAACAACAAACATTTAGTCTCCATAACCGATAGAGGACTAATAAAATTCATTCAAGATAACAACTCAAGACAGAGACGATATCATAACGGGACATATTTAGATCATATATTTTAGGAAAAAATATATATTAACAAAACCTCAATCAAAATACCTTTAAGATGTGAGAAATCATGCAGAAATCAACTTAGTAAGATAATAAGCTACTGTTGGAAAAATATAACATCCAACAACTGCATCCTTATTTTAAAATTTAAGATCTTGAATCTAAAAAAAAAGAAAAAAAAGAAAGAAAGGACTAATAGAACCAATCTTAAGACAATAAATTGAAGAGAAAATCTTCAAATATATACAGATGAAGCTTGGAATTTTGTAAAGAGAAAACTGAAAGGGAAAGGGTTTACCTCTTTCAGAGTAGTGAACCAAGACTCCGAGCTGAGATGGGCAGCGATTCTTCCACCGAAATTTGAATACAAACGACAAGCTAAGAAAATCTTAGCGGCGATCTTCTCGAAACTTAGAATTAGAAAGCTAAGTACAATATTCTTCAAAGGTAAAAAATAATGACTATAGCCTTAAATCCAAACTTGAAAAAAAACCTCCCATATGCTCGCCCCCTATCACTTGAGCATGAAGAACCATTTATAGGGGAAAATGGGCCACTTAGGGGGGGAAATCCGTTGAATTTCAAACAAAAATTTGGACTTTTTGTTCCCTTTTCGAAGCAACAGTGAACTGGGGTCGGGTCGGTATGTGTATGTACGTATATTGCTGTTGTGTGTATGTTGGATTGAGGTTGATGGGTCATTTAGTGATTTTGGGTTATTGTTGCTGGAAAATGAATTGGGGTTGGGCTGGGAATTGAATGGGAGTTAAGAATGGGCCTAATCTGAATTGTATTGGGCCAATATTTGGCTGAAAGTAATGGATTCAAAAATGGAGTGAAAGTGTAGTTAATTTTGAGCTTAAAATTTGGGCTAATTATATTGCTTAAAGATGTAGCGATTTTGGATTAATTTGGGTTAATTCGGCTAACCATTAAATAAAATGAATTCATATTAATTAATTAGCGAGCTTCTTAATTTCAATGAAATAAAATAATAAACTTAATTAAACTTAAATGACTCAAAATTAAAATCATAATTTAAACCAAACTAAATTAACAAAATACTTAAGCAAAACGTAAAATCTTTTGAGATGATTTCAAATATTAATAAAATAAATATATACAAAATTATATATAGAATATATAAAAAAAAATTTAAATTTTTTTTTAAAATTATAAAAATGACAAAATTACTTAAAATGTCTTGAAAAAATATTTAAGATTTTATAAAGTCAATTATTCCAAATCGTTTGGAATTTAAGAAACTCAATGATTAATTTATATTGTGGAGGTTCAAAATTGGGTGTCAATAGAGATCATCAAAACATCTGCGTGCATTAAGACTTGACATTTTCCCCCTTTTTGATGATGACAAACAATCATGACAGCTCCTCACATGAGTTTAACATTCATACATTCAAAAACGTTAATTCCCCCTATCAGTAATATCCCTCGCTATTGTACTAAGCACAAGACATATGGCCAGTTCCAGTTCCCCCTATTAGTAACCCCATCCTCTACTAGACGCTAATTTTACAACAATTATACAATCTATTCCCCCTTTTGACATCATTGAAAAGGAGTAGCAGTAAACATACACAGATTGCATGCAAAACATTAGGAATTCAGGGCCATGGGCCACATTGTGCATGCATAAGTAAGCAGTAATAGAGAAGATAAAAGCATACAAGACAAGGCACAAGAAACATTTTCATTAGATCACAGAGCTGACCACAGTAAGCAGCCAAAATAGTACACTTGCCACTTAAAGTAAGATAGGAGGGGAAGGAAAACGGGAGACAAGACACATTTAAGACGGAGAGGGAGGGGGAGTAAGAGTTCTCATCAGCAAAGACATTCGCTCATTTGCATCAACATGAGCTTGAATGATTTGCTAGTTGAGAGCTTTGACTTCCTCACTGAGTAAGGCATTTGTCATCCACGACACTGGTACTAGGTCTCTTGGAGATAGCCCTCTGCAACTGAGCTTTGAGTTGTGCAATCTCGACCTCCTTATCATTTAGGATCACTGTGAGGTTAGTCAACTCTCTTTTGAGGGAGGCTTGCTGCTCTAGAAGATCTGACACCTGAGACCTACCCTTTACCTTTCCCTCAACACATTCACACTCCAAGAGAGTGACAACAGTGAACATCTGCTTAATAGTACCAGGTACCCCACGGCCAAGAGGTACTTCAAAATGTTTGAATATATGGTTTAACAAATAGCCATAAGGAATGCTATGTTTGGCTGACTTCCAAGTCATCACCCTGTGCATATGGTCAAGCATTATAGCAGGAAGATTGATTTCCTCGAGTTCATCTAGTTTTTCCATGAGAAACAGATCAGCAGCAAATGTTACAGTTCTCTTCTCTGTCCTTGGTACCTATACATTATTGATAAATTCAAATATCAACTGGTACTCCCCTTTGAGAAATTTCTTTGGCAGACCTGCACGTTTGATGTCCCCGCACTTTGTGGCCTATTTAGTGAATTCACTAGAGGGTTTGCAGCCTTCTATTGATCGGATCCCTCTCACAGGCACGCCCATAATGATTCCCAAAGTTTCCTCATCCAGAGACATCTTGACCTCTCTAACAGTAGTCCTAACCCCCCCTCCCCATCACTTAGAACCTCCATTTTATAGTAGAAATCACACATTTCTAGCTCATGCAATTATGGTGTTGGGCCCTCAAATAGGTGACCCCAACCTTGTAGGGATACATAATCAAAAATGTTGGACATACCGAATTTTGTTATGATTTCAGGGTTGAACACTTTGTCATTCAACATCTTTTGGTTCTCCATCTCTGCTATAAGCTCTTCCCTTGTCATCACCTTTTCTTCAACCTATTTTTCAACACGAGGACCCATTCCTTGACGGGCTTTGGTTTCATAATGACCTTTTTACTCAAGCTCTCCTTCTTCACTGGAGATTTCTTCATTGGCTTGTGACCCCTTTTAGATTTAACCCTCTCAATCTCTGCTTCCTTCCTTCGTTTAGCCATAGCTATAACAATGTCATCAAATTCAGTCTCACTAGACCCTACAGGTAGAAGAGTTGAGGTAGGAACCTCAGGCACAAAACCATCTTGAGTAAGTAAGTCGTGGCGCGCTCCTTCCCCACCCCGGGATCAAAATCTCTTTCTGTTTGAATTTCATTTGCTGCTATGGCACTTCTCATCATCTTTTGCACATCTCCCTTTGTGACATATCTTTTCTTGTCCCCCTTTTTGTGAGTTTCTTCCATCTTCTCTTTACCCTTTATTTTCCTTTCCTGCTCAGACTCAGTAGGTTTATTTTCAAGTTTGGTCTCACGAACAACATCAAATCCTCCTAGATCTGGGACAGCCAGTGTTGAGGAAATAGCACCTCTAACCCCCTTTCTATGCCAAACCAAGGGAGTTTCTTCTTCTTCCTCCCTATCTTCTTTACTATTGCCATCAAAAGACTTAGGAGTTTGGTTGAACATGAGTTGGGCATTGAGGGGAACCTATTTCGGCGATCTCGACTCTTGTTCCAATAAAGTTAGTTGAACATCTCCTCTGAGGAAGGCCAAACTTTGTACAGCAACCAGTTCTGCTGCTACTACTGAGATATTGGATTTTGGACCCTTTCCTTCAGGAAAATCCCCTTGAAAAAGTCGCTCAGACATGAAAGATGACACAGCCCTAGACACAACTTGAAGTTCTTCAGTGGGGGTTCCAAGACTGGGCTTCACAACTGACTAAGCCTCATAATTTTTGGATTTCTCACCGGATAGAACTAAAGTGGGAGAACACGGTAAGATTTCCCCAAATTAAAGAGCAGGAGACGCCGCCACTTCAGTGTGGGTGTGTTAGATTCGTAGTCTCACCAACACCACAGATTGGTGTAGAAGAAGATTCTTCGGTGGGAGGAATTGAGAAATTGAATGAACTGGGATTTTCAATTTCTTAGGAGACATGAAGCTTTGAAAAAGAAGAAGACTTAGATATTTTGATGCGAGGGGAAAACAGACTAAACACAACTAGTGAATTCAAAGAAAATATAGGAAGAGATTAGAATAGTTGAATTCACTTAAGGGGTATATTTAAGAAGGGTATATGGTTATTGAACAGTAGCAACGTTTGGATTTAAAGTGAAAGGACGTCTAAAACTAACACGATAAATGGGGGAAGGACATGTGGCAGTGACCGTTGACAGATAATTGTGTAGCATAAATGATACTAACCTTTGGGGGACCAGGTCCCTTTCTTTAGATGGCCCTGCATGTATGAGTGAATCTTCCCTCTAGCCAACATGTCATGAGTGTGTACCTGCAGTAAGGTACCATATGTGAATTCTCAAACGAAAAGCAAAACAACTTGTATAGATATTTGCCCCTCTTAACATAGTCAAAAGAGGAGTTTCATGCAAGTTGTTCATGAAATCAGGTGACTTTGTGCATTTCAGTCTGTTTTTGACAAAATTTTCTTTGCTCAACGGATTTGTAAAGATATCAGCCACTTGGTCTTCTGTCTTGCAAAATCTCATCACCACATTCTTCTTCTCAACATTATCCCTCAAAAAGTGATGCCTCACATCTATGTGTTTAGTCCTCTTCTGTTGAACAGGATTTTTGGCCATGTTCATTGCACTAGTGTTGTCGATTATGAGGGGAATAGTGTCTGTGAGGACACCAAAGTCTTCAAGTTGTTGCTTGATCCATAAGAGCAGAGCACATCATGAGGCAGCAACCACATATTCTGCTTCTGTTGTGGACAAGGCTACTGAGTTTTGCTTTTTGGTACCCCCATAAAATCAGTGTTGATCCGAGGAAATGAGCCATGTCTGACGTGCTTTTTCGATCAACAAGAAAACCTGCATAGTCAGCGTCAGCATAACCGGTTAGATCAAAAGAGTCACCTGAAGGGGTAGAAGAGGATCAGGTCATGTGTTCCCTTTAGGTATCTCAATATTCGCTTGGCTACCTTCAAGTGTGATTCCCTTGGTGTTGCTTGGAATCTAGCACACATTCCTAGACTAAAGACTATGTCAGGCTTGCTTGAAGTGAAGTAAAGAAGTGACCCAATGATTTCTATGTACATGGTCTAATTAACATCAACTCCTTCTTCATCTAGGTCAAGTTTCACACTTGTGCTCATAGGAGTATCAAGAACTATTTTCTCAAGCAGGTTGAACTTTTTGAGCATTTCTTTTATGTACTTCTCTTGGCATATTGAAGTGCCCTGAGGTGACTATTTGATCTGCAGCACTAAGAAAAATGTAAGTACTCCCATCATGCTCATTTCAAATTCACTGCTCATCAAATCAGCAAAACCTTTGCACAGTGAGTCCGAAGTAGCTCCAAAGATAATGTCATCTACATATACCTGCACAATCAATGACTCCTTGCCTCTGGATTTTAGAAACAAAGTGTTATCAATTTTACCTCTTTTGAACCCGTTTGCAAGAAGGAATTTTGAAAGGCGCTCATACCAAGCTCTGGGAGCTTGCTTTAGACCATACAGAGCCTTATCCAGCCTCAACACATGGTTTGGAAAATCAGCACCTTCAAAACCTAGAGGTTGTTTCACATACACTTCCTCCTTCAGATACCCATTCAGGAATGCACTCTTGACATCCATTTGAAACAGTTTGAACTTCATGTGGGCAGCAAAAGCTATTAAGATTCTGATGACTTCTATTTTGTCTACAGGAGCAAAGGTCTCATCATAGTCAACCCCTTCATCTTGATTATATCCTTGTACCACGAGTCTTTACTTATTTCTAGTGATGATCGCATGCTCATCAAGTTTGTTTCTAAAGACCCATCGAGTCCCGATAATGGTTCTGTTTAGGGGTCTGGGGACCAGGTGTCATACCTTACTTCTCTCAAACTGATGTAGTTCTTCCTGCATTAATGTTACCCAATCAACATCATTCAAGGCTTCCTTGATATTCGTGGGCTCAATGGTGGATATGAAGGCTGAATATGCAACTAGATTTCTTGTTTTGGATCTAGTTTGTGTTCCAGAGTCTAGTGGAGAAACAAGACTGTCCAACAGATGAGAAGATTGATGTTTCCATCTGGACTTCTTGTTATCTCTTCTTCAATACCACCAGCAGATTCATCTTCTTCAAGCTCTGGGTTCTGAGAATCTCCATCCTGAGTTGCACCGGAGGGACCAGGTTCCTCTGTGAGTTCTACACCCTTTTCTTTCTTTGAAGGTTGTTCACTCACAGGAGTTTGGATTACCTTGACATGACCCTTCATCAGTTCATCCATATCAATGTCTTTATTGTTCATCCTTGCTCTTATCATCAGATTCATCAAATATCACATGCATACTCTCTTCAACACATAGAGTTCTTTTGTTGAAAACTATGTATGCCTTGCTGGCAGAAGAGTATCCAACAAACACCCCTTCATCACTTTTGGCATCAAACTTGCCAAGATCATACTTTCCATTATTCAATACGGAGCATTTGCAACCAAATGGCTTCAGATGAGCAATTGAAGGTTTCCTATCATTCAGTAACTCATAAGGCATTTTCTTGATCACAAATCTGATGAGACACCTGTTTGTAACATAGCAAGTTGTGTTGATAGCTTCTGCCCAAAAATTCATTGCAAGCCTTGAGTCAATCAACATGGTTCTAGCAATATCCACAAATGTTCTATTCTTTTGATCAACAACTCCATTTTACTGAGGAGTTCTTGGAGCAAAGAAATTGTGATGAATTCCATTTTTAGCACAAAAGCCTTCAATTTGAGAGTTTTCAAACTCTGTGCCATGATCGGATCTGATGCTAGCTATATTGCAGTTTACCTCCAGTTGAATTTCTTTGGCAAAGGTGATCAGTAGTTCGGCTGTCTCGTCCTTAGTCCACAAAATCATGTTCTAGGTGAACCTGGAGAAATCATCAACAACTACCAGAATATATTTCTTACCTTCTCTGCTTTGAACTCTGACAGGTCCACAGAGATCCATGTAGAGGAGTTCTAGGGGTCTGGTTGTGCTCACACCCTTCATGGTTTTGAAGGATGATCTTGTTTGTTTCCCCCTTACACAGGCATCACAGACTTTGTTGTCAGAAAACTTCAACTTTGGCAATCTACAGACCAGGTCCCCTGCAGCAAGCTTGTTTAGCAAGGATGAACTCACATGTCCCAATTGCATATGCCATAGATTTGCATTGTCGGCTTGAGCACTTAGACATGAAAGGGTGTCCCCTTCTACTGAGTCAAGATCTGCAACATACATATTTTTTACTCTTTTGGCAAACATAACAACCCTGTTAGTTACACAGTTAATAACCAAAAACTATCAGATAGGAATTTAACTTCATTTCCCTTATCGCAAATTTGAGATACACTTAAGAGATTGTATTTCAAACCATTCATATAATGTACATTGTCTATGAAATGATCCAATGATCTTTCTATTTTCCTAATTCTGATAATGAAACCCTTTTTTCCACCACCAAACGACATACCACCGCCCTGGTGTGCTTCCAAAGAGAGGAAGTTTTGAGTGTCTCCAGTCATATGCCTAGAGCATCCACTATCCATGTACCAACATTGATTGTTTCCTCTCTTTTACACAAGAATCACTTATTAGACTTAGGAACCCACTTAAGATGGAGTTCCCAAAAACTGTCAAAAGGCTTAATGAGAAACCTGCATGTCCATGGGGACAATGTGTTCTTGGTAAAATGGTATTTGGGACCAGGTACCTTTTTCTCTTTTACAAAAACTTTTCTCGATTTGAGAAACTTCTCCTGCCTTTCTTTTACTCCTTTCAGAGTCTCACATTTTTCTTTCAGATGACCATTTCTTCCACAATGGGTACACAGAAGATTGTCAGAAACAGAGACATATTTACTGTGGGGATTGTAGGGAGGCTCTATTTGTCTACAACCTAAGCCCTTTTTGCTGTTGAACTTTTGATTTGCTAAGTTAGAAAGGATCTTAGATAAATCAATCCATTTGAGGGAGTGATTTAACTCTTCTTTGATCTTACATAGATCCTTCACTAATTGAGAGTTTCTTTCAAGGGAGGCAACTAACTTAGACTCAGAGACCGTCAGTTTTTTTTCTAGCTCAACCTCAAAGTTACTGAGTTTTCGCTTTCCTCCCTCAGAGGTACCAGGTTCCTCGTTGGGATGCAAACTATCAGTCTTTAGAAAACTTATCCTAACACTCATTTCAGACATTTGAGAGTGAAGAGCTACGTTTTCATCCTCGCACAAACTCAGTTTTTCACTTATCATCAAGTTATCAGAAGTTAATTCATCAACTGAGTCAATTAATACAGCAGCAAGTTTTCTCAAAATCTTAATGGAAAATGTGTCTAGGTCACTTTTGAGATCAGGAAAGGGTTACCTCATCCTGATTCTCCTCATCGTCAGATTTTTCCATCAGTAAGAAAATGGAGTTGAACATAGTTTCATCATCTTTGACAGCCATCATCGAGACATCTTCATGGCTATCTTCTTCTTCCTCGGATTAGCTGGATGCATTTTCCCAGACAGCAAAGGCTTTCTTCACTAGTTGATCAGCATGAGCCTTTTTTTTGGCATGGTCTAGGACCTGATCCCTTCTTTGAGGTTTGAAGTCCTGAGTTTCCTGCTTCTGGCTTGGACAACCCCTCATAAATGGAACTTTTACTCCCCTGTACTGCGACAATGGAAACAAATCTGCCAAAAGCACTGAACTTCTTTCTACAGAAATAAATGGCTCGATGGTCTCTAAGCTTCCACCTCTTGGCTTTAGTCTTCATTACCTCTGACCTCAGAAGCCTTGTGCAACAAATAGCAAAGCCACGACACTACTTTCCAGCTGATTGTCATCCTTCTAAGCAAATTATATCTAGTTTCCCTCCATTCAAACCATGTTTTCCGACGAGAAGACATTCTGTGTGATATCGGAAGACTTGTCTCCAGCCCTAATATTACTCTTCTTGACCATGTTTATAGTCAATCTAGGATGCTTGAAGGAAAACATGGACACCATGCTTTCCGGTGATCCTGGAGAAAGAACCTTTGGACTTACTAGTCCAGTGTTTGCA